>DWKW01003435.1:0-10017 GCA_018250115.1 Doberes anticus
GTGTGAGAACTGCTGTGTTTCGGTTTGAAGGGTGTAGTTAGGCAGACGACACTGGACGGGAGGCATTCTAACGTAGTTCTCAGGAGTAGCAACGCACCCACACGCAACCTCAGATGTGGATGTCCATGGGCTGCAGAGACCACTTAACATCAGGTGGCCTCATCACCATAACATCATGCTCCTGCTAAAACTAAAAAAAAAGAAAAATCTTTTCCTTCAGGTAGTTATCAGGTGGTTAACAATATCATCTTTCCACCAGGTACGTTGAACATACTAAGAAAACGTACGACGGAAAGGATGACCCCGGAGTTTTGTCGGTGACACGCGTGTACAACTACTACAAGAAGTTTGGCTACAACACGCAAGTGATGGGGGCATCGTTCCGCAACACTGGCGAGATCCGGGAGCTGGCCGGCTGCGACCTGCTTACCATCAGCCCTAAGCTTCTACAGGAACTGACGAACAGCGAACAACCGCTCAAACGCGTAAGTACATCTCTATATGGAATATGATAAAGCCGAAAATGAAGCCTATTGAAAAATCATTACGCTTCATATATATACTAGTAAAAACTAGTCTATTTCTCTACATAATTATGTACGAGTATGTATAGTCCTACACCTAGATAGTAAGTGTCCTTTGATTCGTTTCAATTACCAAAAGGTATGATAAATTATTTCTACCTGCAAAAAGATATAGATTTATCGCGTTAAGTATCAAATGAAGACTTCTAAAAGGATATGTTATAGAAGTATAATTTGAATATGAAAATCTTTGACAGTTACAAAATTAAGACTTTTTATTACATTATGGTAAGACGTTATTAGCAGTAGTTTTCGTTTTTGAAAGTAGTAAACATACTTATACCATACACACCTTCAAATCTTATAACACTTTTTTCCTTATTTGTAGAGAATATATGTACAGTTACCAAATTTCAAATGAAGTGATTAAAACTGAAAATAAAAACATTCTAAATCATTCCCTATTTGACACCCATAAGGTATGAATTTAGAGAAGCGATGAAATACGTTTTTCATTTATTTTTGTGTACAGTTAAATAGGCTATTAATTTATTCAAGTGTACGAGTCAACTCATACAAACGTTCTACCCCTATTGTTCACCCTTAAGGGATGAATAGCGAAAAACCATGAAACTCGTAATACTTTATTTGTATTCTAGAATACGTACGCCAATTTTTTTTTTTTTTTTTTCAAATAAGATGTTACTCCATTCAAACTTCCAAAATAGGGGATCTGTTAGACACTCCTTGAATTATTTTCTAACAGTCCTGTTATAATCGGTTAGACAAACTAAATTCCGTCAACAAGTAAATTTTCATTGACAATTATTAGATCCTAAGAAGAGCGTTTGCAACGAAAGGTTGAAGCTTGTTAAATGTTTTGTTGAAACACTAATAAGATCTTCGCACGCTTGCACGAGCGAAGGCCAATTAGGACAACCCCTTCGACCTATGGAATGTACTAGTATTCCCGTAGTATATTAGAACGCATGTATTTTGTAATGAAAAGGAAATTAAATTTCCTTATAGAACTCAGCGTATTTAGTATTGAAAAGGAAATTATATTGCCTTATTACCGAACTCCGCGTATCTTAACATCTGAAAGGAAATTATATTTCCTTATTGTTAGTTACATTCTCTTACCTAAGTTATCTCTAGGGACTGTATTGAAGGTAAGGTAATTATTATATTTAAAAAAAAACACGGTGGCAGTGCAATAAACAGGACAGACTTATGAATTTTATGATTGGATTTTAAACAGCCTTACATACTATTTCTTACAGACTATTTCGGAAGAAGTACGAGAAAAAGAAGAGAGAGAACAGTAATAAGAGATTTTCTTCTGTTTCTGTTATTGTATTATTGTGATTAAATACGCTTCACACTCATAGCCCCATACTACTATTCACTGTCGTAGCTTCTATGGACACACACAAATACTTGTTGTGTTGTACGTCGGTAAATTGGTTTTGTTGGTTTTCCTGTGATATGCGGTGACAATGTTGAGGGTAGTAAAATCTATTCTATCTGTCTATCTCTTTCGACCATTATCGTAAATTACACACCGTGTCGACCTGAGCCAAGGACGAGTCTCACAAGAGACGCCCTCAGGTCGGTCGCACATCCCATCGTCGTCCTCTTCTTCTCGGGGCGGAATTGCGTATTCAGGTCGCCACATTATCTACATATTACTTATTACATTATCTATATAATAATACGTGAAGCAAAAACTTTGTTAATAAATTACAACCATCTAAAAGATTTTTTTTACTAAATCTTTATATTTTTGCTTATTGGTTATCAGTCTTAATAATGACGAATAATAGAAACATTAATTTCTTAAAACGTTTCTTGTAGGTACTTGATCCTAAAGTTGCCGCGGAGTCCAGCATTGAGAAGATTTCGCTAACTGAGGCACAGTTCCGTTGGCATCTGAACGAGGACCAGATGGCCACTGATAAACTGTCCGACGGCATAAGGAAGTTTGCCGCCGACACTAGAAAACTGGAGTCTCTTATCAAATCACTACTTGCTAAAAAGTAAATGGAACAGTGTTATACAATCACAAAATCATTGTTAATGATATAAGCGTCAAAAACAGACGTATGTTTTATTGGTTGTGTGGGTCCAACTCAATTTATAGATTTTTATGTGTTATAATCTTTTATATTGTTGAATTTTATTATCTAATCATAAATGGGAACAATATTGATTGAGGCATTTCTTTAAAAATATCCTATTATAATGTTAATTATCAAAATTGAAGGGAACATAAATTGTGATCTTATTTTGATATGTATTTACACGTTTACATTAAATATGATATAAAATATATTTGTTTTTATTTTTTCAGGCGTCAATTTGTCTCATTTTACAATTTACAGCGCATTCATTTCATTTCCCTTTTTCTAAGTTGGCTGGGATGGTGCCAATTAATAATTTGATTATTTTGTTTAGTTTCAGTATTTTGACCCTACGAATCAAAGTTTTTTTGCGAGGGCTACTTGACCTCTTGGCAATTTCTCAAACGACAAGAGTGGAAGTCGCAGATTTTGAAATTTGCAAAAGAATATATAAATAAATGAGTACAAAGGAATACAAATAACTAAGTAATAAGCTATACATTAAAATATTTAGAAATTGATTTATTTATTTATTGGATTACTAACATAAGAACAGCTAATAATAACAATGTTAATGTTGTATAATAACTTAAGAGGAAAAGGAACGAGAATAATGCCATGGAATAAAGGGCGGCATAAAGTGAGCAAACAAAAATGTGTCCGCAAAATGTAAGGCCAATGATTAATTATATTACGGTTTTGCCAGATCTTTTCTAACTTTATGTTTACTAGTTTCCAAATATTGTTCCATGATTTCCGTCGGTAAGACAGGCAAAGCTAGAAAGCACGAGAACAATTTCAATTCAGATACATATTACCACATTCAATCGTTCGAATAGCAATCTCATCAGCTTTCTCATTTCCCTTGATGTCGCAGTGGCTAGGTATCTATGCGAACGTTACAGTACCTATATGTACTTATGAACGTTACATTATATTTAAAAGAACTTGAATATTAAAAAAGTATAATTCTTAACTCGAGTATTGGAGGCAATTAAAAATATGTTACTCGTATGTCCTCTCTTAAGTGGATGTTTTATATGGGGCTATTGTAGGTAGGCGAGCTAGCTCTTTGCTCTGAATTAATAAAGAACCTTAATATGCGACTCTGACATGCAATATAACTTTTAATCTTACAGATCATAATAACACTTTTGGTCTAATCGCGCCTTTGTAACTTGTTAATGAACATGCAAATGTTCGAAAAAAGTTTAACAACTTTGAGGGTTTATACATGAGGTTGGCAAAGAAAATGGCACATCAAAATGTTTACCCTCTTTTTTATATAGGTAAAGAGTGTATTATACGCATTGTTTATTTTTGGTACTGTTTAAATGTTAAAAATTAAGCTCTTTAATTTAAAGTTTCGATTTTCAAAACTAGACATGCAGCCATCAGACTACTGCTACTCTTCTTTTTTTTCTGAATTCAGGATAGGCCTTGGCCCTTTGTTGGTTATTAGTGGCTTATTAATAGTTGAATATACTAATTAGTTGTTTTAAAATTGTTAAGACAAATTCTGAAAATTCTGAAAGTGGCTGGTAATAGGTATGTCTTCGTAAATCGGTTTGTGGCTTATGTAGGTACCTAATTATTATCAAATAACGTTGGTAGTTGCTCTTATTATAATCAAGTACCCAGATAACCAGTGCCTCACATATTTAAATATTTAGGTATTTACTAAACTCAGGGACACTTAATTTTTAATTTAAAGAAAGTAAATTTAAAACGAGAATTTTACGATGTGAAGTTCAAGCAACAACGCTGTCGGTCAGGGACACAATATACTCCAGTGTCAAGTGCCGTGCTGGCTTGTGTCTTACGCTTGAGTCAACAGCCCGTTTTAAGATGCCTCAAGTACCATCGTTGTTGAACCAATGACCGAATCAAAATTACCTGTTCGAATGCTAACTAATAAAAGTAGTTAGTCAAGTATTTATTGTCTTTCCTAGACAGCTTATAAGTATAAATGTTTTATTTTTATATTCTGGAAAAATATAAATCTTCTTTATATACATTTGCTCAACTAGAAAAGTCTACATAAGTATTCGAGGTGAACAACAGACATTTAAAATTGATTTGGTACTGAATTTAGGTGAACAAATTGTAAGTCCCACGTTGGGTGCCAATCAATATTTAACCGCATCTTAAAAGTAGAAGCATTATTGCGCAGCTCTGGCTTTATATGAAAAAATATTTTGATGTAAGTACAGAAATTTTCATACAGTCGTTTTCAGACAGTCGTCTCACATAAAAGACTAAATTAAAGTGAAATGTCTTTCAGGTTGGATCTTTTTCAATTTACAAAAGCGAATCACGTCAAGGCTAAACGCGCCAACACACCATTGTTTCATGGCATGAAAGTAAAGTGCATGAAAACTACATGCATGGAAAGAATATGACGTACAAACTGTATAATAATGATATAACTTTTTGCACAAAGTCTTGTCACTATTTTTAATGCAATAGGCTGATTCTATTTTTGCTAATAATTTTAAATAATAAAGTTAGTTTTATTTTAAGTAAAGCTTTACAATTTATCTACGAAAATGACAGTTTTTTAAGTGATTTCTACGGTTTATAAAATCAGTACATTCGTCGTAGGAATATTAACAGGAGAAGCTGGCCGAGGGGCGCATGGCTCCGCAATCAATACGCCGTTCTACTTTCAGCGACCTTCCGCATCGCAAGGACCGTGCAGTAATGCACCCGATAAACTAATTTTTTAAGGGTTTTATCTGTGTTTTAGTCAGTCTTTCTTTTCACGAAGTACTTCGTTGATATTCGTTTGAGTACAACTCGAAAACCCTTTTATTTCTGTTTCTAAAAGTTCTTTATAATATTATGGCTGACTACTCTTCTTAACTTCCGATATCAACTTAAAATGTAGAATAGAAAAAAAAAAATAAGCTTTCCAAATGTACCAAGAAAATTATTATTTTACTTAAGAAAAAAATATTATAGCTGGAGATATCTTTCTTCTACAAACGTATTATTTGTTATAACAGGGATAAACTATTCAATAATCAGTTTAATAAAAACGGAATCGCGGTGTCTTAAGCAATCTCTGCACAACAGCGTTGGCTAAATAATGAGGTCATTTCCATATGATTTTCGTCTGGGAGAGACCTTTTCATGAGGGGCTTCAGGAGAGGAGAGCGAGGGGCGGTGGAGGCGGAGGCTTGATATTGACCTAGATGTTCATTCAGAGTTCGGTCGATGCGAAACTTGACATCTGCGCGTTCCTGCGTTTCGCGTTTTCAGATTTAATGTTCATTTAGCTCAAATCCTGTCGTTATTGTTAAATTTTAGTTTTAAATGAAAAGCTCGTATTGCCTTTTATACATATCTTTAAGAGTCTTGTGATCTAGTGCGGTTTTCGTGGGTTACAGGAATGTGACGTAGGTTTTCGATAGTCATCGTGATGATGGCAATTTATTATTAGCTGATTTTATTATGAATTAATTCAACCAGTGAATAACGATAAGCAATATGAAGATGGAAAAATTAACTCCAACGCCTATTCCGGCTGTTACGAAAAGTATCCCAACAATGGACGTAAAGTTTTCTGACGTAAGTACCAATAAAAAATTATCAAAAAAAAGATTAATTAAATCATCATAATACAAATAATCGAGCGCTTCAAAATGACTTTAGTCGAGATAAAAATCCATGCAAAAATGTCCGCCGTTGTAACTAGTAAGCAGACATAAAATCTATATTTTATTTAAAAAATTAATATTAAAAAAACCTTTTATTTAAATAATATAGACATTATAACTTAATTTGGATTGATTAATTTGGTGGACAAATATAGCAACATCCACTATGATACAAAATTTTATGTAGCCCGACTAGTTTCATATATTTATATACGATTACAAATGAACCGGGCCATGTATTTTTGCTAACTGATGTCGACTATTTAGGGGTTCCTGAACACAGAACAGTTTTTTTATTGAGTTGAGTCGCAGACAAATTTGTTAGAATTTCGACGATAACATTAGCCGAGATAATATTTGAAAAAAATATGTTTTTCATTCGTCTCGTAATGTGGATCAATATATATATATTTTTTTTCAATTAAAAAGTGCGTCAAAATATGTTTAGTTAGTGAATAGGTATTTCCTATTGAAATCCACCTAATGAAATGATATTTTTATCGTCATGCTTTATATTTTTTTAGACATTTTAAATTTTTTTGACTTTGTGTTTGTAATATACCTATTTGATGTTGAATTGGTTCATAAATTGGTACATGTAGCTTTACGTAATGAATGAGCCCATTAAATGGTATACGTTGTAATTATGAAGGACTTTTACTATAGTGTAATGAAATGGCGATTGAGCAAATAGCAGAAGAGACGGAGCCAGAGCGCGGAAATTGGACGGGTCGATTCGATTTCCTCCTCTCCTTGCTGGGCTATAGTGTCGGTCTGGGCAACGTATGGCGGTTTCCTTATCTGTGCTACAACAACGGTGGAGGTATTTTATTAATATGTTCTATATTAATCAGTTACACACGATATCCAGATTTTTAAGAGTATGAGTGGCGATATCAAAAACGTATTAATGTTTTCTCTTTTAGGTGCATTTCTTATACCATTCACGGTGATGCTCATAATAGCGGGTCTCCCGCTTATGTTTATGGAACTCTCTTTCGGTCAGTACGCTGCTCTCGGCCCTGTTGCGGTCTACAACAAGTTTTGTCCTCTATTTCGCGGACTCGGCTATGGGATGGTCATAGTATCAAGTATTGTAATGTTATACTATAATCTTATCATCGCCTGGACAATCTATTACATGGCTGTGTCTTTCATGAGCATATTCTATCATCGGCTGCCGTGGCAAAACTGTGATGCTGATTGGAGCACAAAACGTTAGTTGGTTTCTTCACGTTATTTATTATATTTCGTATGTTATATTTTTTACAGATTTAATGATATGTTTATTCGTAAAATTTTTAAGCAAATTGTATGTAGGTAAACAATTCTCATAAGAAAATATTTTTAATTTGTAGATTGTTATTCGTATGAAGAAGCAGACGAATGCGAAGCTCAAAACGGAACATATTATTTGAGACAATGTTTTAATCACACTTATGCGGCATTGCACAATATAAGTGCTTTAGCAGAAGTAGCAATCAGAAAGCCTCCTGCTGAAGAATACTTCACGTAAGTATAGCTCTTGTTCCATCATTGCCAGCTTTGTGTTCGCTAATTATTAGAATGAATGACTCAAATTCGCAAATCTTTCGTAACTGTTGAAGTATATCTTGCAATCTGCAAAATCTTGCGGAAGATACCTGTTGAACTAAACATATGAAAACGTTATGTTATGTTGGGAATGACAAATACTATTTAATGTTTTTTTACAGTAATCAAGTACTTGGACTGTCTAGTGGCATTGAAGAAATGGGCCAAGTTCGCTGGGGTATGGCCATATGTTTATTTGCTGCTTGGCTTATCGTTTTTCTTTGTCTGTTCAAAGGTGTCCAATCGTCTGGAAAGGTATGTCAAATAATCTCACCATTACTGGTACTATAATATGTGTAAAAAGTTAGTTAGAGTCAATTAATATTAAATGATGTTATTATTTTACATGTCAAAATCACTTAGGGTGTTTTCGTGTAATAATCCAATACAAATAATTAATTGTATAACTGGAATGGGAATCTTTATACAATTTTTTATTCTAAATGTAGATCAAATAATTTTGTCGGTGTTTATGGATAATATCAGTGTTACTCCACGGCAGCCGTATAGAAACGCACTTAACTTGAAGTAATTGTAATAAATAAATATATACTTCACACTCATAGCCATTTGACACTGAGAACGATATATTAGCCGTCATACTTTTAGGAAATACTTAGATAGAAGTATAATTTAAACAAATATATATTATTAGAATAATTCTATTAGTACCTACTTCGTTATATATGTTATTGCATAACCATACTGCATACCAAATGGATACTATTTTTACCAACTGTTCTGATTACTGTAGGTGGTTTACTTCACGGCACTATTTCCGTACGTGGTGCTGGTAATCCTTTTCTTTCGCGGAGTCACTTTGCCAGGAGCATCAACTGGCATTCTGTATTACCTTACGCCAGACTTCAGTCAACTTCTTAACGCCCAGGTAAATTTTGAAGGATGAATATTTTACTGATAATAATTGATTTCAAAATTTTGTAAATACATTTAAATTTCTAAATCCTATTAGTATTTTAAATAAAGAATTTTTAAATTAAGATTGTGGAGATGTTTTTATCTTTGTCACTCAACCTATGATTTGATTGATTTGGTGTAAACTTGGCAGTTGACTCACAAAAACAGATCATGTCCTCGATTAACACTTAGAACACTTTTTTATGTTGGTACCTAATGCGTCCTCGTGGGATAACATATCTTACAAGTTTGTAACTCGATCACGTATAAACGTATAAACTGAATACGTTTAAACGAATGTTGTTACACGGAAAGACCATTTCCCGAATTAATAAAAAAAAAATGTTATACCGGGAAACAAAAGATTGTTGTGGAATAAATGCTTTTTTTTCTTCTTAATCTTTTTTTATCCCAAATCTATCGAATATAGTTGGGGAAAACATTAATATTGAACAAATATTTAATAAAATAATTAATATTTTCAGGTATGGGGTGACGCCGCAGTGCAAATATTTTTTGCGTTAAGCCCTGCATGGGGTGGGCTTATAACTCTCTCTTCCTACAACAAATTCTCCAATAATTGTTACATGTAAGTGTATAAAAGCACCTGTATTGTATATATTACTTTAGCAATTTAGATTGAAACACACAGGACTTACAAAATAAATTGAATTTGTGCACAAAATAACAAGTTAATATAATCACAACATTTTATTTCCAGTGATTCCTTGATTGTGGCTGTATCTAATATAGCAACGTCTTTCTTCGCTGGTCTCGTGATATTCTCCGTTATAGGATTTTTAGCTCACGAATTACAGGTAGATGTCGATCGCGTGGTTGATCAGGGAGCTGGATTGGCTTTTATTGTTTATCCTGAAGTTGTGACAAGGCTGCCCGTTTCTCCTCTGTGGTCTATACTCTTCTTTTTAATGCTTCTGACACTGGGACTAGATTCACAGGTACAAAAGTTTTATGGACGTATATTTTAATTTTAATAATCTGAAATTCTCGTCATCCATCTCCCCTGATGGTGGCAGAGTCTTATGTCGAAGGTTCGGCACCACCGCTGCACCTATTTCTGCTATAAAGCCTGCCTTAAAGCAGCAGCGTGAGGACTGCTGTGTTTCTGTTTGAAGAGTGTGGTTAGGCAGAAGACACTGGACAGGAGGCATTCCAACTTAGTCCTCAGGAGTAGCA
>DWKW01003436.1:0-10015 GCA_018250115.1 Doberes anticus
CACAAACACCCAGACCGGGTACAGAAATCTAAATTCATCCTTCAAATTTCTGCCCGCTGTGAATCGAACCAGGACTCTACGAACGGCAGACCGCATGTTAACCACGGCGCCAAACGGGTCGTCAAAATCGGGTCGTCGAATAGTAAACGAGCGTGCAGGCCACCTGATGTTAAGTGGTCACTGCAGCCAATGGACATCCACACCAAACTCGACGATTCGACTCGACGTTCAACTAGGACGAAAGTCCTATCTGAGGTCGTATGTGGATGCGTTGCACTCATGAGGATTAAGTTAAGAGGTACTCCCTCTTGTCGGGTGTCGTCCGCCTAACCACACCCTTCAAACCGAAATACAGCTGTTCTCACACTGCTGCTTTACGGCAGAAATAAGAAAGGCGGTGGTGCCGCCGCGGGCGACCCTTCGAAATAAGGCTGCCACCAAGTTTTCTGATCATCATTGCCACCGTCTTCATTGCCATATTATTAGATAATGCTGTTAGATCTTATTGCTTTTTATGGCTTTTTCGGTTCGAAAAATACTTCGCGGTCCGACAATATGCACCAAAATTCCAACGCCAGTTTAAAAGAATTGACAGAGTATATGCCTTTGGCTGTAGTTGTGACTAGATGATGCCCGCGACTTGGCAGCGCCATCTATTGACGAGTCCATATATCTCCTACCGTTAAGACAGCGTTCGAAAGAATCGCATTGTATTGAGCGTTTTTGCGTCGACTTACGTTGCAAAATTGGTTTCCACGAAAACCTCTTTTATTCTAATGGGATCATATACAGCCTATGTCCAACCTGAATGTGCATTATAAACGTAGGTTAAATATTGTTTTTTAATCGGATTAGTAGTTAGTGATTCTCTCCTATAAACAAACTTACAAATAGACGTCTTTATAATGTTATAAGTATAAATAAATAACTTCTCACATTCATAGCCCAACAGTAGGATTTAGTCTGTCTCGTGGGTGCCATGGACAGCACACAAACACCCAGAATCTAAATTCATCATTTAAATTTCTGCCCCGCTGGGAATCGAACTCAGGACCCTCCGAACGGCAGACCGCACGTCGACCACGGCGCCATACGAGTCGCCAAATATAGATTTAGGATTCGATGGCTTATGTTCTCTTAAGTAGTCTATGTTTGAACAGCACAGAACGAAATGTTCAATATAATGTGGCAATGACGTATGGCACAGTGGTTAACATGCAGGTCTGCCATTCAAAGGGTTCTGGGTTTGATGCCAAACGGAGCGGAAATTTGAATAATGAGTGTCGACTTCGGTTTCTGGTCTGAGCCCACGGTATCCACTACGAATAGTGTGAAGAGTTATTTGTATAAAAAAAACCTTTATTACCCACTACTTCACTATCGATAATAACATGTTATGTGGCTTAAGTCTTTGATAATGTTACATCGTAATTCTGTGACAAGTCATTAAGTATTACATCGTAATAATAGCGAGGAACTCGCAAGAAGTTAATTGACTTTTTTATGGGAGCTAATTTTTTTTTATATGAATAAAATAGCAAACGAGCATGCCTGCCACCTGGTGTTAAGTGGTCAGAGCAGTCCATGGACATCCAAATCCATCCTCAAATAGAACGGAAGTCCTATCTGAGGCTGTACGTGGATGCGTTGCTACTCCTGAGGACTAAGTTGGAATGTCTCCTGTTGGTGTCTTCTGCCTAACTGCGCCCTTCAAACCGAAACGCAACAGTTCTCATACTGCTGTTTTACGGCAGAATTAGGCACAGCGGTGGTGCCGCCGCAGGCGAGCCTACGACATAGACTTTACCCTTATACCTTGCTGTAACGGCGAAGTATAACATTGTGGTACAACCTGCATGCCTGTTTATCCACGAAGATCAGATTCCACGCAATGTTACCGACCAAATAAAACTGATATCAAACACTGCAACGGGAAACACTAGAACAGCTACGCATAGTATGATCCAGTGTTAAAGTTAAAACGAAAACCACGTACATTAACTACATGTAGTCTTAGTATAATCCAGTGTTAAAACGAAAACCACGTACATTAACTACATGTAGTCTTAGTATAATCCAGTGTTAAAACGAAAACCAAGTACATTAACTACATGTAGTCTTAGTATAATCCAGTGTAAAAACGAAAACCACGCACATTAACAACATGTAGTCCGAACTTCCCAAATGTTAGCTCAGCGCTCGTGCTTCGCGGCGCTGTAAAAAGTTGTTAAGTATTTGTTTGCTCTGTGATCGATGGCCGATCCGAAGTCAACAAATCACACGCTGTCCCGACACCTACCGTACAAACATGGATCACAGCGGCAAATAAAAAAACCGTATTGATATAGTTCGTACCAGGACCACCCGTGCGACGGAACCAGTGGACGACTATTATGAAGCATTGAACACGGGGTCCCGCCCTTTCGTATTCATTTCCAACGTAATTTACATCTCGGCTATTCTTACGTTCGGCTCGGGATCCGTATGGAAATCTAATGGCTTTTTTAGGAACGCTCGCGATACGCCAGCGGTGGGTCACGAAGACTTAAACAGTTCAGTGACGAAAATAATACACGAATGAATGTCGTTTTTTATCACTTCATCATCAATGATGGCAATAAATAAATAAATAACGTTTCAAACTCACAGCCCCACAGTAGGTAGTAACCTGTGTCGTGGGTGCCATGGATACACACAGACACAAGCACACAAACACCCAGACTAGGTACAGAAATCTAAATTCATCATTAAAATTTCTGCCCCACTGGGAATCGAACCCAGGACCCTCACGGCAAGGACCCAGAACCCTCAGGAACAGCAGACAGCACGTTGACCACGGCGCCATACGGGTCGTATTAGATCAAGCAGCCCAGATAGATCACTACAAGTTTATCAAAAGCCTTAATTCCATAACGAAACTAAAAAAATCCACTCAAAAACTCAACTTTTGTTCCAGATACGGAAAATAGACGTAAATCAAATCAATCTCGCTATTCGAACACGTTTACGTTAACACGATTCGTTTGAATGCGTAACGTTCAAAGACCTAATGAAAGCCCGATAAGCACTCCGAAGAATTCCATATTCAGCCGGTATTGCTTTTAGGTATAAAAATATAGAACTCACGTATTCCCAATGCGTTTATTCCATAATATTAATATTTCAACGGGCATCCACAAGGATCTGTCTATCCCTTTTCTCGATAGTCAATCGAAAGTTCGTAAGGCAACCTCGAGCGCACATTTCTACTCCATTCGCTTTATAGCTGCCCTAACGGTCACTATGTTCAGAAAAAGGGGCCGAGAAGTGATATGAATCGTTATAATACACGCCGTTGTTTCATTAAAAAAGGCGAAAGGTTTTCGAAAAGAAAAACCGTACATAAATTCAGCAAGAAACCCGAGTGCTGTAATTTACTCGAGCTTTTGTACAGATTCTTTGGATATTGTTGTGTTTATTTTCATATTTCGATATAATGTATGGAGAGAAATGTGAACGAAAGTACCTATTATTTATACGGTACAAATGGTACGGTACGTTCGTTCACGTTCAGATATGACATGACTTGGATATGAAAATTCCTGTAAAGACGTAATGAGCAATAGCATAGTAATTAAAAACCACTCTTCAGTGGGCTCTGCATCAAATCTAAACACACAACTTTTGGAAGTTATGAGTATCTTAGAACCTAACTGTGACTTGCTTTTTGATTTCGGAAATCGTCGTGGATGAATCTGTAAGCATAAGAGTTCTCTAAAATGTTCACAATAAACAAACGAAGACGATCAACACTATAATTAGCCGTGGAAAAATCCTTCCCAGCTCTAAGAGAAGACCTGTTTCCATCAGCACCGTACGTATTTTTTATATTTTTATATTACTAGAACAGAAAACGAGCTGATGCTGATGCTGTATGCTGTGTGGTCACCACAGCCCATGAACGCCCACATCAAACCTTAACTAGGACGGAAGTCCTATCTGAGGTCCTATGTGGGTGCGTGGGTGCGGGTGCGGGTGCTACTTCTGAAGACTAAATTGGAATGTCTCCTGTCCAGTATCTTCTACTTAATCACACTCTTCAAACCGAAACACATTTGTTCTCAAACTGCCGCTTTACAGCAGAAATATTTGCAGTAGTAGTGCAACAGCACACGCCTTCGACATAAGACTCGATTCCGTTCATATAATTACCAATACCTAATAGAGAAAGTGCTTCTTAAATCTCAATAACGAAGTAAATAAAGTAAATACCGTCGTTATCCATAATCCAGCTCCGTACGGAATAATTTTCGATCGCTCAACGTTAAACTCGAATAAACATTCTGTCTCCATGCAAACATTTGTCCGGATCAGGAATTACCCGCTCTTACCGGCGTGCACTTATGTTCCTCCACAATATGTATCTGAATTTAAATTTATCTTTCTCTTTCTCTCTCGTCTTTTCACACGAGTCACTCGAACTCGATAAATTACTTGCCCATTGCCACGTCACCTTGCTCTTAAAGCCATGTAGGTGATCTATCTCCTCATGCGGATTGCAAGTCTTCGGGTTCCGTCACAGAGGTCACGCCGTGCCATCAACAGAGTTTCTTGTATTACACCTCCGTTCAGAACAATTTGAACTTAGTATACGTTCAGCTTGAATAAGCATTCGATCACCATGCACATCTATGCCAAGATCAGAAATAGAACCGTAATTAAGATAGCATGAAATAAAATAATATCATTTAGGTGTACGTAAGTGGTCAGCCACCCATTCTAATCTAGCTTGAACAAGGACTAAAGTTATCTGAGGTGGATGGGTTGCTATTCCTAAAGACAACGTCGAAACGCCTCCTGTCTGGCGTACTCTGTTCCACTCTCTTCAAAACACTTTAAGTCACCAAAGCAAGTTCCGTTGCAAGCAAGCTTTTGATCCAAGACTCTTCGTTTCTGTGTGAATTACTTACTGTCTACTTGAACAACGTAAATTCCCTAGGTACCTTATTATGGTAATAATTGCAGAAAGATCGCATTATTTCCCAAGTACAAAATATCAGGATACTTAGAAATACAACAATAGAATACAACACAATAAACCATTGCAATAAACCTCAAACGCATGGTCTATTGTGTTAATTTCTGTTGTTTTATTTCATTTTCATGACACCACTTCATATGCCCTGTACAAAGAAGTAATCAAAATGGACCAATCGAATTTTTATTTCATCACGGCATCTAACGTGATCTTTGTTTATATGACGTTAAGATTGAAAATCGCTCAAATCACGTGTATAGAAGCAACGATGCCTAATCGAATTAACATACTCTCCTAGAGCGGATGTTTCTGATCGCATTCACGATACCCATAAAACGTTACTGCCGGCCAATAGACGGCAACTAGTTAGAGTCTACTGGGAAATGCCCTCTTTTTGTTGGATCCAAGCTTTTTAGAATTGTCTTATGTCGAAGGCTCGCTCACCTATTTTTGCCGTAAAGCAGCTGTGTGAGAACTGCTGTGTTTCGGTTTGAAGGGTGTAGTTAGGCAGATGACACTGGACGGGAGGCATTCCAACGTAGTCCTCAGGAGTAGCAACACATCCACACACAACCTCAAGTGTGAATGTTCATGAGCTGCAGAGATCACATAATATCATGTGGCCTGCATGCTCGTTTGCTATTCTGTTTCGAAAAGAAAAGAAAAAATGTAAGCTTTGAAACTATGAAAGTCCCATTCAAATCAAATCAGTGGCTTCTGAGCATTGGCAAACAAACGAACATTCGCGAACATGCGCGCACTACGGCAGAACTCTACCGTTTCGTTTATATAGATTAAAAAAACGTCCAAGTATTTTGAACGACTGTCATAACAAAAAACATACAACAAATAACATTCACAGTGGAAAAGTCCCTATAAAACAGTCGGCGACAGCTACGCCAACAACGGGAAACGTTTGTGAACTCCGCCGCTGTTTCAGTACAGAGCAAAATGTTAATTCCCGGTGATTGTACGTTTAATGGTTCAATTAATTCTGTCATGGCGAAACGATTCGTTAAAAACGAAAACGTTATTCGTACGAATAGCGAAAAAACAAACTGTTACAGTTGGTAAACATTTATGCGTAACGCTAACAGTTCCTATTTCAAACGCTGTACAGTTTTCGTAAACGCATATTTCTTTTTCGTTATGGCGTTTATAAATATTGGCGTTTATAATTATTGGCGTTTATAACCCATCCACGTAATAACTCGTATTAAACACCACATAATTGTATTGAACAAAAAGTAGTTATTAAAACGCATCTATAATGAATATAAATCGAAGTGAGATATTTTTTTGCATACGTTTAAAAATGTTTTTAAAAAAGAGATAAGGAAGTGACATTACTTATACGAATTAAATATACGATAATACACACACATACACACGAGCAGCCGTGCTTGTTAACGCTCAACCCTCGAAACAAAATTCTAGCATATAATGTTACTGTTTTTAGACAATTAGCACTATCTGTGTGATCCGGTTTTTAACTTTATTTTATGATTATTGTAAGACATAAAAAAAAACCAATGTATCGCTTTTGGGTTACCATATAAATAAATACAGATGATTTCAGATCATGAAGTTTCTTACAGATTAACATCTGTCGAATCATGTAACGAATTGAAATATTGTAAATATCGAAACGTTACAAATAAAAATATTAAACGCTAAAAAACAAGTAATCATATTTACGAGAAAAACGACTATAAAATAGTTGGCGACAGTCATGATATTACGTTTCAAACGTTTTGAACTCAGCCGCTATAACGAGCAATGTAATTTCTGCTGATTGTACGTTTAATGGTTTAGTTACAGACGTCAAAGCGAAACGATACATTTAAAAATAACACCGTTATACGTAGAAAAAAAAAACGCATATGCATAACGATAACGATTCCTATTTCAAATATGTGTTTTTTATATATTGACAGAATAGCAAACGAGCGTACAGGTCACCTGATGTTAAGTGGTCTTTGCAGCCTATGGACGTTGACTTCTGAGGACTACGTTGGAATGCCTCCTGTCCGGTTTCTTCTGCTTAACCATACCCTTCAAACACAGCAGTTCTTACTGCTGCTTCACGGCAGAAATAACCGCTGCGGTGGTGCCGCCGCAGGCGAGCCTTCGACTTAAGACTCTACCACCATCGAATGCCATTTTTAATGCCATCCCTTCTAATCGTAACTTTTCTGATAACTTAACTATTATGTATTTGTTCAACGATTTTACAGTTTATTCTGATGTTATTGACATGCCTGTATTTGTTAAATATGTTAGACATTTTGCGTACTTTCACTTTTAAAAAAAAGTGTTATAGAAATATAAATATTAGGTTGAATAAAGGTAGGTAATAAAAAGTAGGTAAAGTTAAGTTTCGAAAAACAATACCGATCACATCAACAAATCATCATCATCATCATCAATCCATTACTGTTCCACTGCAGGGTACAGGTCTCGTTTCAGGGCTGAGAGGGTTAAGGCTTACAGTCTGAAGGACTGGTTGGCTAAGTGCGCATTGGCGAACTTCACATGCCCTTGAGAACATCACTAAGAACTCTTGAGCAAGAAGGTTTTATCACGATGTTCTCCTTCACCGTTAAAACGATTGATAATTATTTTCTAACACATAATAATATTTAAATTCCCTAAGGTTGACTGGAAAAGAATGCTTTCAGCTTTAAGTTAACCTTTTTGTTTCATAACTTTTATAAGTTACAAATAAAGAATAAACAAATAAATGAAGACAAGAAACTACTTTGAATATTAAAAATAAATAAGTTCTATTAAGCAATTCACAAAATTGACTTTATTAAAAATTCAATGGACCAATAACAAAACTTTGAATATTCTTATCCTAATATATACTGTATAAATAGTAATAATATTGAACATGCAAATTTCAGTTATCTTTAGTTTACAACTGTTAACTTTATTAAGTAAATTAATTTCGAAGAGTAATCAAAGAAAATCAAACTTTTCAATAGAAACTGTGTCGTAGTATAGTATGAGTATGAGTATGTAGTATCTTTAAAGAATTCCATCGTGTTTTAAATTTCAGTACACGACTTTAACTATATTATATGATTAAACCAACATGGCCCCATGGACTCTTAAATATAAAAAAATAACTTTTCAATACAATAAAAATGATGATGGTGGTAAGACTCTACCACGGTTTCTGTCGGAGTCTCGCCTGCGGCGGCACCACCGCAGCACCTGTTTCTGCCGTAAAGCAGCAGTGTGAGAGCTCCTGTGTTTCGGTTTGAAGGGTGTAGCTAAGAAGACGATACTGGACGGGCGGCATTCCAACGTAGTACTCAGGAGTAGCAACGCATCCACATACAGCCTCAGGTGTGGATGTCCATGGGCCGCAGATAGCACTTAAAATCAGGTGGCCTGCATGCTAATTGCTATTCTGCTTATATTCCCACCATATTGCTATAAGGTTCATATGTGCTACTTAATTAACATAGGACCTAAAATGTACACTTTGACTGCAATAAAATATTGAGTTTTGAGTAGAATAGAAAAATAGAAAAATCGTTTATTTCGAAAAAGTTATTTTACAATTATTGTTTCTGCTGTTGGAACATGTTTTTAATTAAACATGTACCTGTGCCAGGATACCCCGCTCTTCCTTAGTTAAATAAACTTAAGTAAAATGAGTATGACATCATCCATCAACATCAAACATCCAACCCTCATAATAATAAGGTGCCATTCCTTAGAACTTAGCGCCCGAGAGCTTAAGATAGAGACCACTTTTCGTGTAATCACACATACGAACATAATTCTAACGAATCTCAATATCACATTTCAAAAGTAATTCGGCGCGCGGTCTTATCTGGGCTCGATTATTCTTAATAAGTGTCACGTAAAACGGTCACCGATCGTGCCACCGTCACATTTACAACAGTGAAACAAAAACGATAAACAAAAACAGCGTCACACAATAGGCAGAGTGATACAGTCGGATAAAAGATAACATTACGGCCCTTTCATACGAACTGTAACTATAAAGCCGATAGCAATCGACAAACAGCGCGTAAAACGTACAACCCTATTTGATGAAATTTTGTACTTATGAGGTTACCTGGATGGTTCTATGCTATAGTTGGACGTGGTAGGTGGCGCTGTTGTCAAGATACTGTTTTTTTACTAACCAGTTTTTTAAATATTTTACTTATATTTCTCAAATAAAAATACGTATTATCACAAACTTATCTGCAAATTCAAAAGTAATTCGCGAGGCGTGCCTATCTGAGCCCAAACGATTACATTAAGATATACATAATATAAATATAGCGAGAGAGAGTGATATATATATACCACCATACCATACCATATTTATGTATATACATATACACAAAAAAAAAGATTGTCCATAATAAGTGTCACCGATCGTGACGCCGCGTCGCGCTTCGGTCAATTTACAAAAGTGAAACAAAAGCGATAAACAAAAACACCGTTGTACAATAAGCAGAGTGATACAGTCGATAAAAGATAACATAACGGCCTATTTATACAAACTGTAACTATAAAGCTGATAGTAATCGACAAACAGCGCATAAAAACCTACAACCCTATTCAATAGAGGCGATAGCGCGCGAAATTACGCTTCACGGCCCTCGAACTCAATCATCAAATAATATTAAAGTGCCTAATCATAGTATCGTAAAAATAACGATAAGCGAACTTGGCGAAGATACGTGCGCAGTAAGTTGTAGCGTGTGTAAGTACGTAAGTTAAGAAAGTTATTTAGATAAGTACCTAATGCGGAATTGCTGGAGTGACTAACATTCGCATGTATAATATTTATAATGTCTAAAATTTTTATAAAAATGAGAAATTTTAAGATACTAATGCAGAAATAGTACGAAACTTTTATTACAGCTTTTACGTGTGTTACACGTACTTTAAAACACGCTTACAGATTATTACAAATTTTATTATTATTTTAGAAATCGAATAAGTCTACTAAATTTAATCAAT
>DWKW01003437.1:0-10014 GCA_018250115.1 Doberes anticus
CGAGAGGTCTCAAAGGCAAGTGAAGTCCGCCAATCCGCACTTGGTTATCGTGGTGGTCTATGGTCTAAACTCTCTCATAGCTGAGAGAAGACCCGTACTCAGCAGTGGGACAATTTTAATTTTAATTTTTTATTTAAAGAGAACAGAAAACGAGCATACAGGCCAGCTGATGTTAAGTGGTCACTGCAGCCCATGGACAACCACATCAAACCTCAAATACTATGGAAGTCCTATCTAAGGTACAATCTCGTGGACGCGTTGCTACTCCAGAGGATTAAGTTGGAATGCCTCCTGTCCAGTGTCTTCTGCCTAAGATCCTTCAAACCGAAACAGAGCAGTTCTTATACTGATGCTTTACGGTAGAAATAGGCGAAGTGGTGGTGCGGCCGCAGGCGAGCCTTCGACATAAGACTCTACCACCATCAATAATGGTTTGATGATGATGGTGATGATGAAGCAAACCGCATTGGACTGGATGCGATCAAAGTTAGTCCTCAATAAGATCAGATAAGGCTTGCAGGGCTGCAGTGACCTCTTCTTCAATTAAGTAAAAATTCAAGTAAATTGTTTATATCTCTGTAATACAGTCTCACATTAACGTTAGCACACGGCAATGTGTTAAAGTTTGAAATTTAAAAAGTTGTAATGGAATATGATAATACTAGATATTTCAAGTCGTAATATGTTCTTCGTTTCCACGGAAACTCTGCGTTCAGAAGTTATGAATAGAGTGAAATAGTTATAATACAATATGTGTCGTGCAAAAATATTACTTTATATTTTTACAACATTGGTGAGGGAAGATTAGATTAATAAAAAAATGTTAAGCAACCATCCATCCTTCCATCTGCTTTTCGAGGTCCACTGCTGGACAATAGCCTCCCCTAGTTGGCCCAAGTTTCCCGCTGTTTTACTCAGGTCATCCGACTGGTCATCAGGTCGGAGGGTAAACTCTACTCCTTTTGCCGAGACGTGGTCGCCATTCGAGGACTTTTCTACCCCATCGGTGATCGGTCCGTCGAACGATGAGCCTGCCTATTGCAACTTCACTCATAGGATATTCTAAGAGCTATGTCGGTGGGCCTCGTTCGCCTACGGATTTCGTGTTGAGCATATGATGCCATATTCTACCAAGAGGTAAAGCTGTAGTGTAGATATATCCGGTTCTACTTTACCGATCTTGTTCAACGTATCGCAGTATATGAATCGAATCATACGCATTTAAACTGTGAAACTATTCAGAAGTTATTGCGTAATTGGCGACCTTACAGAATAAATAAACAGACAAGAATGAAAAAAAAAACATGTTTTGTATTGGGGCCCTCTAAATACCAATATCAGTTATGGGTTTCAGATGGTAAAATTATATTTTAAAAATAATTAAGATTTCTCTCTACCACACTATCTACGTACAACTAGTTCATAACATACAAACTTACGATCATTTAAAATTACCTTTAGAAACTGTCTTACAACATTGTTACTAAATTGTAAACATAAATTGCAACGAAAAAAAGACAAAGATTTCGACCACCCATTATGCCGTAGGAGATGCTGCGTCTCTTTTTCTCTAATCTATTTTCTGTATCGCTATTTCATTTCAAAACATAATGTTTGTCTAATACTATCATTGCTGTTTTGGGGTGGTCTTGTTTAGTTTTCTGGTTTTAATCTTCCCATTACGGAATACAAAGCGTATTTGATAAGAAAGCGCTTTAATGCTATAATGTGTTAAAGAACCGAAATTAGTTTATTTATGACGAAAAAAACCTAGAAAACTAAAGCAGTTGCGTTATTTAAAATGTGCTACTCTTCGCACTTTAAAAATTATTAAGTATTTTCTAAATATCTTATCTTTATACAATTTGATAGTAGTAAAATTTTATATCAAAGGCTCGCCTATTTCTGCCGTAAGGCAGCAGTGTGAAAACTGCTGTGTTTCGGATTAAAGGGTCTAGTTAGGCAGAAGACACTGGACAGGAGGCGTTCTAACTTAGTCCTCGGGAGGTCAGAAGGTCCTCATCTATATACAACCACAGACGTGGATGTTCATGGGCTGCAGATACTAATTAATATCAGGAGGTTTGCTATAATCATAATACATAAATAAAGCGTTGTAAAATAAAATTAGTTACTGCTATGTCACGGATTACACCCACGGATGTAAGAGTGTGAATAAATTATGTGTTTCATGAGTATAACTTAACTTGTAACTAAACAGTTTCGTACTACAGTTATTCAGCACTTTATAGAACAACACGTAATCGTGTACATAGATATAGGAGTACAAGCACATGTTTATATCAAATCATACTCGTAAGCATGCATTGAAGTGACATCTTATTTTCAAGTTCCATCGTAGTCCACTCACGCTCAGTTAGAATTGTATTTACTTGCATATATACTTTCCTTGTAACTTATTAAATATTGTTTAGTGACTTATAAAATTATACGTAAATATCTTTAATAAAAAAAATTATAGGTACTACATTAAACATATAGGTATATATATGTAGATACGTCAATAAGAATTGCTAAGTCAGTAATAATTAACAGTTGAATTTCATTGCTGTGAACATCAGTTTAATTTTGCAAAACTATGTTTTAATAAAACAATATATGTAGTATAAAAGGTATACAAAATAAACCATACCAGCGTTACGATCATGCAAAAATTATATGGAAAATGTTATTTTCCAATAGAAATAACAGAAGACATACTAAGTATCTCGAGAAGTAGTCGGAATTGTTTGAAACTTTGTAACAAGTCTTTGAATTCCCCAAGATGTTTGAAATTTTGAAAAGTTTGGAAATCGTGTTCTCCTAAAAGACGATTGTGGTCAATGAGATGTATTGTTAAACGTACAACGTTGAGGGGTATTTATCAAAATTTATAGTCAAAGCCCGTTATCGAGAATAGTGGTGGGTCCATTGAGACGATAAACATTTCTCTCATGAAAACTTAGGGTAGCTTGGAACGCATCATACTGCTCCATTGGAGATTGCTTGTTGAGTAAAAAATTGTAACATTCACTACTTACAATTCGTTAAATCACTATTTTTCACTGATTTCATTTCCACTTATTTCAAAAAATCATTATCAACCAATTTTTGACCCACTACTGGGCTCGGGTCTTCTCTCAAAGATGAAAGAGTTTAGGCCATAGTCCACCACGCGGGCCAAGTGGGGATTGGCGGACTTCACATGCCTTTGGCAACGTTATGGACAACTCTCAGGCAGGCAAGTTTCCTCACGACGTTTTCCTTCACCGTTAAAGCGAGTGAAAATTATTTTTTGTAAATTTTGGTGGTGGTAGAGTTTTATGTCAAAGACTCGCCTGCGGCGGCACTACCGCTACACCTATTTCTGCTGTAAAGCAGCAGTGTAAGAATTGCTGTGTTTCGGTTTGAAGGGTGTGGTTAGGCAGAGGACACCGGACAAGAGGCATTCCAACATAGTCAAAAAGGTGGCATACATGCTCGTTTGCAGTTCATTTTAATATAAAAACAATGTAAATAAAACAAACAAAGTGAATAAAATAATCCCATTCAATTCTTTTAATTTTCGCGTGATCGCCGAAGAAACAAACAAATAGTTAACAAACATCAAAGAAGAAATCATAATTTATCAGTCATCGATTACTATCTAATTAGTCGCCACCGGTTATTAGTTAATCAAAATAAAAAAGTGTTTAATGTTCTCACACACGTCAATCATACCAATGTTGATAATAGTGCAGATAGTTCAATCATATACGGTCTAAGATCTTAAATAATTAACGGTGTTTTACAGTGAGTAAAACAATTTGTAATAATATTTTCTGATCAAAGTAAAAGCACAGACTTTTATTTAATTTCAAAATTTTAAATGGACCTAAGCCGGTTGTAACTGAACTATGTATCCGTTGTCAATTTTAAAGATAATAAACTAAATAGATCAGATAAAAACAGTTCGAGTCCTTGGAGAAATTTGCGAAATATTGTAGCAAATTATCCCGAAAGGGCAATAACGTTTACAGTTGTCTACGTAACAAAGGATACGATATAGTTCAAGGTGCTTTCTTTGACACAAAGTGCCGTTCGAACGGGAACGCTGTCGGTGTTTTCAAAGCAATAAACTGGGTTAACGGAAAGAAAGTAGCCGGTTATAATAGTTTTCAAATATTGCACCATAAACTATATATTGCCCTAGTGAACCGTTTCTAACTGTATCTATGCACCCGAAATTTAAAGATGGAACTGTATAGTTAGTATTATGTTTTTTCTATTGAAGAAGTAGCAAACGTGCATGCAAGCGACCAGGTGTTACGTAGTCATTACGTGACACATTTACATCTAATCACAAATAGCATCGAAATTTTAAGGTCGTACCCATTTATGGTAGTAGACCTATATGTCGAGGGCTTGCTTGTGATGGTGCTTATTTCCACCGTAAAGCAGTCGTGTGAGAAATGCTGTGTTTCGCTTTGAAGGGTGTT
This sequence comes from Doberes anticus, assembly GCA_018250115.1. Classification (NCBI taxonomy): domain Eukaryota; kingdom Metazoa; phylum Arthropoda; class Insecta; order Lepidoptera; family Hesperiidae; genus Doberes; species Doberes anticus. The sequence continues at coordinate 4,479 of DWKW01003437.1, forward strand.
CGTTAGGAAGACTACACATGAAGACATGAGGCGTTCCAATTTAGTCCTCGAGAGCAGCAACGCATCCAGTTACAAACTCAGACCGGACTTCGGTTAAATTTGAGGCTAGTCGTGGATGTCCACAGACTGCACTGACTACTTAACAAAAGTTGATATGCATATTCGATTGCTGCTTTCCTAACTTGATACACATTAATTATTTCTTATTAAATGCACAATTAAGTGTATACTTACACCTATTGCACCTATTATACCTATTGCACAAATAAATTGTTGTTATAACGATGCAATAGGTTTATTTCATATATTGCGTAGTAAAACTTTTTGACTATGACTTAACTAAACCTACTGATCTCTGAGGAAATCCGAGGCCAGCGTACTGAAAATAACGAGTTGAAGATGATTTAAATGCATTCTATGTAAATTCTTATGAAGGTTTTTTTTTCTTACGAATAAAATGCTAGTTCCTACATAAGTAATAAATTTAGCAAAAAAGGGAATTATAAAATCACGTTTTTAGGACGCTAAAACCTTTGCAACAATATTTAAAAACACGAGCTCACCTATTTAGAGTTCTTCGTATGTAACAACATTAGTAAAAATATTTTTGTACAGTTATTTTTAATGGTGAAAGAAAGGTAGTTTTTTACCCGTCATTTCTCTTATTGCACAACCTTTTTGCGCTATGAACATTTCTCTCAAACTTTCATGTGCCCGCAATAAAACTTTTTTGCTAGCTTTTATGCAATTTAAAGTTTTTGCAGAAACATTAAGATATTTTATCTGTGTTTTTAAAATGCTACATAGTAGAGTTCTTTTAAGATGCCGCTTAAAGCAACTGTTCCACTAGTCCACATCGACGATAAAACTATTGATTACTGATTACCGTCTTAGCTCAAGAAACAATTTATTTAGGAATGATATTTTCATCTAAGTATAGTGGTATATGTATATTCTCATGTTACTAGCTTATCACCAACGTTCATATTTCCCGCGTGAAATATCTCCATTACATAATCATGGCGACAAATATTAACAAATAAATACTCGCTCAATGATACTCAGAACTCTCGCGGATACACATTGCTCGTAACCTAGCGAGAAAATTAACTAAATACTCGCTTCTCGTTGCTAGTTTCAAGCTCTACTCGCTCTTTGCTAATCGTTGCCGGTGGAACAAGTATATAATGGGTCTCAGTAACGTTCAATATTCGGAAGTTTACAATGCAATACAACGGTAGGAACGAATTTGTTTATTGTACGATGAATGGGCGTTTATGATCGGTCTTTGTTCAGGACTCAAATGTTTAAACATTAAATTGTTTTAAAGTGCCGATGGACGGTGCCTATGTATTTGCTTACAATTTTGTTTTACTCGGGTATTGGTGGTACTTATAAACATTGCAAATACTTTCATGAACATTATTTTCCATACGGTAATGTTATATCCTGCCTGATAACCACACGACACTGGTTTGTGGAAGTCATATGCGGATGCGATCAGTCAGAAGTCACTACAAGCTTGTCTCAACCAGTCTTTAACTTCAAGACTTTCAAGACTTTAAATTCAGTCTTGAATGTTAACACTGATTGTTGGAGCGACGGAGAGTGCATAATTTTTTTTTTTTGAGAAGTAGCAAACTCTGAGTCTCATCTGATGTTAAATGGTAACTGCAGCTCACAATCATCAATATCCAAAATAAAATAGGAGCGACGTTTATTAGGAGCTACGATATATAAACAAAAATTCTTAAAATTATCTAGCTTTACAGCGAAAAAAACCTAGTAATTTAAGAGGTATCCTTGCCACCCCGTCCGAGGTCAATAAATTGGTTTATTTAATGTTCATTTATAGCCACGTTTGACTAGCTCGTAGTAGATTCTAGTTCATAGTGAAATTTGACTATAATTTTATAGTCGGGTCGTGCGTACTTGAAATCAGCTGTTGGAGTTTTTTATGGCTGACTCCCGCATGCGCTGAGTGCGATCCTTTCTTTTCTTTTTATATGTTTTCCTTTCTAACGCACTGGGGACTGCAGTGGTGTACGTGTCCATGGGCTAATTGGTCACACTTACCATCAGGTCGCTGTTAGCTAGGTAAGTGTATAAAAACACTATTACGGTTGTAGAATTTTATGACAAATCCTTACCTACGGCGACACCATCGGTATACCTATTTTTGCTGTAAAGCAGCCACTGCATTGCTATAATCCAGTTTAAACGGTGTGGTGTGTCAGGCTACACTGGACAGGAGGCTTACCAACTTAGTCTGTAGGAGTACGTAAAACCTCAGATAGGACTTCGGTTCTATGGGTTATGTGGATGTCAAAGGGCCATAAAACATCAGGTGATCTGCGTGCTTGTTCGCATTAGATAAAAAAAAATTGGTGACTGAAATCTCCTATAATATGATATACTTAAACTGTTTCTAATTTTCGTCGTGTTTGCTAAATAAATTACCAAAATTTTACGTTACTTATCCAATACAATGCCGAGTAAACTCATCTTGTTTCGTGCACACAATAATACTTCCTCCCTCTTTACAAGCGTATAATGGAACTAATTTGTTGTTCAAACAGGGGACCCTGTACACACAAACACGATGCAAACATTAATGCAATCGACATAAAAATCACACACGAAAATATTACTTATCCTTATGACAGTTGCGTAAGGCTCAATTTCGAATGAAGATTTGTTCGACGATTGACAGATGGTTGTAACTGAAAACTGCAGGACACTATTTGACACGCACAAGGTAATTGTCACTTGCGTTGGCACAAAGCAGTGCAAATGACTACAAAGGAAGTTCGTGATTTTTGGTCAATGTACAGGATTTTATTAATTATTATACTGATTTGTTACTCACTTGATGGTGATTAAAACCGGACCCAATATTACAAAACGTGTACCTACTAAAATATTGTTTCATATTATATGAGAATTGGTTTACGTGTGGCACCTATACCTACAAATAATATAGTAATATAGATAATGTTACCTAACCGCATGGCGCCGTGGATAACTTACTAGTCTGTCGTTCATAGGGTCTGGGTTCGATTCCCAGGAGGACAGAAATTTGAATGATGAAGTTGTATTACCGTACATAGTCTGTAGCACCCACGACACAGGAAATTCTAGTGTAGGGCTAAGAATGTGAAATGTTATATGTGTATTTAGAAACTATTTATTTATATGTGGTGGTACAGACAACGGCGTTATACTTTCTTCTTTTCTTGATTGCCGACATTATTAAATATTACTATTTTTCTGGAATCAAATGAACACATTCCTGGGATTTGTACGCAAGTTTACGTACGTAATACGCAAATCTGTAGTATTATAGTTAGTACTATAAATATTAACTAATATAGTCATCAACCCATTATTGTCCTGCTGCTGGACACGCGTCGCCTCTCAGAAATGAAAGCGTTTAGGCCGTAGTCCACCACGCTGGCCTAGTGCGGATTGGCGGACTTCACATGCCTTTTAGAAAGTATTAGCGAGCTCTCAAGCTTGCAGGTTTCCTCACAATGTTTTCCTTCACGCATTTCTAATACGCACATAATTAAGAAACAATCATAAATAACAATTTATAGGGCATGCCGAGATTTGAACCCCGAGCCACCGGAACTTGAAGTCGAGATTAGGCTCCTACCGCCTAGTGGTATCACTCACTCATTAGCTATGACTAATGTGATACATTTTAGCATCGTACAACGACCGTTGTGCAGTGTTCTACATGCCGTTCAGAGGGTCCCAAATCCTAGTCCTTCATACTTCAGAACACACGTCCCTATGGATTATTATTTGCAACGATGATTTGTAAAAGATAGCACCCATGTGTGGTCTGCGTAAATGGGTAGCCTCGTTAACAATGAGAGTTAAAGCGCGTGAAATTGCGTCACGTTAAATCGATACTAACGCGGTAGTTGAAGTGTCGAATGTTTTCAAGTGGAGTGACAAACGCGCCACTAAGCTTAGTGTAATCGCACGTAAACGTAATGTCGATGTGTTGCATGGAAATGCACAGAGCGGTTGTTTTATTCGGTCGAGCGTTCTGATTTGGAGTGTATTTTGTTTACAATAGTTCGTTCAATGTAACGCAATGACAGTTCGAGATAAGTATCGCTGGTATTTTGTAGAATCGCTGAATAATATCGTAGGCCGAGTAAAAAAAACGAAAAGATCTCGTGTAAAATTTTTGACGAATTTTACAGCAATCGGAGATAATGTACATCTGTCGTCAAATATTTGGCGGCACCTGCGGCGGCACCACCGCTGTGTCTATAACTAACGTAAAGCAGCAGTGAGAGAACCTATGTTTCGATTCGAAGGATGTAGTTAGGCAGAAGACACTGGACAGGAGGCAATCCAACTTAGTGCTCTAGAGTAGCAACCATACAACCTCAGATAGGACCTTCGTCCTAGTTTAGGTTTGATGTGGATGTCCAGTTGCAGTGACCACTAAATATCAAATGGCCTGCATGCTCATTTGCTATTCTGTTTGAATAAAAAAAAATAGTCAATAGAAAGGTCACGGATCGTGCGATCAACTAAAGTAAATTTATCGCTGTCGCTGTCAGAAAATGGAAATACCCAAAGACACAAAGGTTCTAATCTCCTAGAAAACCTTCTATATTTTCCTCCAAAATGTAGCTAATCGTGTGTAATAAGCTTGGCTAATGTAATCATAGATTAATTTTACGATCAGCTACGTATCTACCTGTCCATCAAATCGTAACAGATACACTACATGAAGTAAAGGGTTATGAATGAAAATAATAAAGTCAATGAATTCATAATGGCGCTTGAAAAATGACGTCATCCAACTCACTGTAATAAAAGTATTTGATTATTTTCACAAGTCGCCTTCAAAATAAGCTGTAAGATAATCCTTCGTGCGAAAAAACTTCATCTTGGGTGGTCCCGAGTGGCGTCAGAGTATGCTAAATCTCAGTTTGTATAGTTTACCCCTATTTAAAAATCATAACACCACACGTTCTATCAAAAACCCCATCTATTTTCTTTCTCATAAGGTTCAAGATAGATGAGACACTTCTATGTTTTTACTCAACATCTTAACCAAATATTTGGTTTTGACTGAACGTCTTTATGAATGGAATTTTAAAGGCTCACATTGTTGTAAGTGTTGTGAAACGACAAGTTAAGGAACTGAACATTACACGTAAAAATTGATGTCGATGAATGGATGTAAGAACGGACGTCAGAAATAAAATAAAAATTGGTAAATTTGATAAAAGAGAGTGACTCGACGAAATGGGATTGTCGTCTAAGTAGTATTCCTAATTTTTATATAAAATATTACAATAAAAAAACAAATACGTAAGTATATTAATAACCTTAGTAACTTTTTGTATTGAACTAAAACAAAAAAAAATATTTTTAGGAACTTTTTAGGACTAGAAGAAGCTAATGGAACTAAAAATAATTTTATGTCGTCCGTGAGTAATGAGTGACTCCGTGAGATGTCTGCCAATCCGCACTTGGTCAGCGTGGTGGACTATGGCCTATA
>DWKW01003438.1:0-10014 GCA_018250115.1 Doberes anticus
AAGCACCCCACGCTTTTTACTCTGAATTGAATTATTCTGTTAATAACTTGAATTTTATTATAATTTTATTTTGAGGTAATTAATTATGATTGATTGTTCGCCTTCTACTACTATGAACTCCTTGTAATTAAAAATTATTTTCTATTTTTTAGTTCGGTTAGCTATAAAAGCATGTTTTTTTAAACTATTATTTATTTTGTATAACGAAGCGTAAGCCTCGTTTGCATTTTTAGAGAATGTGACGTCACCGTCGCTAGCGTCACTATCTTACATTGACATTTACTTATCACTTTTAAAGATAAAAGATTGTAAAAAACTCAAGAATTTCAATTCTTTTTAATAATTGATTTAGGCTATGAATCTAAGAAACAATACTATTTTAATAATCAATATTTAATTATCAATAATTTTCTGATATTATAAGATTCTTTTGAATTGTAGGTACCTAACCAAATATCGGAAATAGATGGATTTTAGTTCTACGTATAATAGTTTAAATTACCAGTAAATGAAATGGAAACATTTATCTTACTGTTAAAGTTAGTAAACTGTGTCGTCCGAACGTTCGATCGGCCATCTTAGTTTTGTTTAGATACTAAAGCCATATCAGTATTTTATGGTATTACGATTTGATTTCAATGTAAGGTTAACGTAAAGTAAAATTAATGAAATAAAACCCAACGAAGGAATGAATTATTCTTTTACAATTTTTAGCGATTAGTGGTAGTAGTCTTGGTCGTAGGCTCGCTTGCGACGGCACCACCGCAGGGCCTGTTTCTGCCGTGAAGCAGCAGTGTGAGAACTGCTGTCTTTCAGTTTGAAGGGCGCGGTTAGGCAGAAGACACCGGACAAGAGACGTTCCAACTTAGTCCTCATGAGTAGCAATGCTGGACACAACCTAAGGTGTGGATGTCCATGGGCTGCAGAGACCACTTAACATCGGGTGGCCTGCATGCTTGTTTGCTATTCTGATAAAATAAGAAAGACCTATATTTTTTTATTATCAGTAGACAAGTTCAATACATTTTATGATGGTAACAATTTATACTTGAACCTATATTTATGTTAGTACTATAGAAGAGGACAAAGAAAAAGAAAACTTAAAACAACAACTAATGCTACCTCCTATTGGCGCTGGTGTGTGCACCGTTCCAGCTAACTATTAAACTATTTCATACTTAACAAAAAGAAAAACATATGCAGTTCACACGCGGTAGAAGTGAAACCTTAAAAAAACTAAACTTAAAATAAAACACCGCATAAAGAGCATATCGAAATAACAGGAAACACTGTATTTATGTAATGTATTCTATCTCATTCTCTCGCAGGCTACATCCTATAGATGTATGTGTTTGTCTCTTTTTCGTTTCATCCAGTTTCAATTAAGAACGGTGCTAAAGAAGTTTTCACTTCAAACATGGTTCAGTACTTCACGCGAAGTGCCTATACGTATAATCGCATTAAAAACTCAAATGTCAAAAGCTGATTTAAATTAACAATTCAGTGCCATCTGAGCACCGTAATCCAAACTCTGTAGCCTCATCTTGCTCCATTTATTTTAAAATCTCATCCCGAAGTTATAAGAGGATTACGGGGCGAAACTTGGTCATTAAACGAGGGGCCTCTGGACCCTTTTGGACAACGTAATCCCTTCATTTTAAGATGGTTTGAAGAGATTTTTGCCGCCTTATCATTTTATTTTAGTCGACCAACATGGAAAGACAACGTAACAATATAACAGTGAGTGATAGCCTAGTGGTTAAACATCTTGACCCCGCTATGGTGGGTCTAGGTTCAATTCCCGGCAAGCACATTTATTTCTCGAAAATTTATCTATTAAAAATTTTCGAAATTATGACCGTATTATGTATAAATTATCACTCGCTTTAACGGTGAAGGAAAACATCGTGACGAAACCTGCGCGCCTGCGAGTTGTATATATAACTTTCTCAAAGGCGTGTGAAGTCCGCCTATCCGCACTTGGGACAGCATGGTAGACTAAACTATTTCATCTCTGAGAGGATATTCGTGCCCAGCAGTGGGACAACAATGGATTGATGCTGATGATGCTGATAATTATAACTGGACCATTTATGTTCGTTTTGCGCATCTGTCTATTCTATACTATGCAACGACTTTTGATGCAGTTTTACTGTCATTAAGAGAATATCGTCTATACAATTTGTTTTTGTAAAGGAGTACCAAACAAACATGTAGGTTTCCTGACGTTGAGTGGTCACTGCAGCCCGTGGACATCTACACCCAACTAGAACGGAAGTCCTATTTGAGTTGGAATATAGGGACTAAGTCGGAATGCGCACAGCACGAGTATTTCGGTTGGATTTCTCTTGACAAATACTATAGACTGCGTGGTCCCGAATGCCTGAGTTTCATTTTGCGGCGAATATCCTATATATTTAGTCCGTTCCAGCGCATGAAATGTGTATGTTATAAGTACACGAGAATGAAGTAGCAGACAACGGCTAGTATAACACAGTATAAATAGTGACTAAACTCGTGTTCCTTGGCCGTGCGACCTTCTTAACTTCCTTGCTACTATTCCCTTTATGCCAGCTACATCAGTTAAAACCACTTGCACCTAACTATATAAGAGTGTACTAACGAAAAATTAAACTTTTGAAGAACGAAAGCACAAGGGATGGTAATAAGGAGTTACACGCAGCGGGGCGCTTGCGTAGGGATCCCTCGGAATCATTTAATCTCGACGGGAATCTCGCAATACTAAACAACCGAAAGAAAGACCGGGGAGTATTAAATTTAGGACAATGTAATTTTTTTAATCTAGTAATGGGTTTTTTTTAAACATTACGAACCTGTTTTTGAACAGGAAAAAGTGAGTTTTTTGTAAAGGCACTGCAGGACGTCTGATGTTAAGTGCCCCATGGATAAGCGTATCCGACCTCAAATAGAACGGAAGTCCTATCTGAGGTTGTATGTGGATGCGTTGCAACTCCTTAGGACTAAATTGGAATGCCTCCTGTCCAGTGTCTTTTGCCATCACACCCTTTAAACCGAAACACAGCAGTGCTTCCACAAAAACTCTACTACAATCAAACTTGTAAACTTTTAGTAAGCTATTCTTAGTTTTGTAATAAGGTACTTTTGTCTTCTTGGTAGCTAATTATCTATAGGTATCTTGAGGTTGGTAATCTTTGAATAATTAAATTTTGTACTCTTCCATACATAAAAAGGATGGTGATAATAAAATTCAATATTACTTTCAAATGCACTATATTTCATTTAAGTTGCAATGAAAACTACAAAACGTTACACAAAAGTAATAGTATGCATAAAAGTAACAGTTTTAGATAAACGTTGTAAGTAACTTTTTGTTTTTTTTTTAAACAAAATACCGCCAACACTAAAAAACTATTGTGGAGCGACTATCCGAGTGTGACCAAAATCAAATTACGCGGTGGAAACATTTTTATTCTAATATATTAATAGTCTGTTTCTTAATGAATAATGTAATGTTTCTTGTAAGACTTCAGTTTGAACGAGACGCGGCTTCATTTTGATAAAAAACAGATTTTTTCTGATTTTTTTTATACTTGAGTCATAGAACAGACCCATTATGAATGGCAAACTAAGGTCTGATTTAATCAATCTTAAAAGTCATATAATATTACTTAAAATTTTCTAAAAAATCCACAGTTTTGAATCGGCCAGTAATACTGATAACGAATGATTTAAAAAAAAAGTATCATAAAATTTCTTGCGAGTTAGTAAATTACTTATAATTGATTCCAGAGGCCAAATACTGACAGACTTTCGGCTTAATGAAAACTATAAAAACTCTCGGACATACAGGTTCTAAACATCGTGGTAAATATAGGAAACGAAAAATTATTATTAAATATTTGATGTTACATAGCAAAATATTTAAAATTGTCGCCACCGTTGACTAGATCAAAAACGATCAATCTCATGTCGATATCCCATACAAATTTCAAAGGTTAAATTGTACTTATCGAAAATATTTAAAAAAAGTGGCAATAGAAATAGTAACGTGTGAGTACTACGCCCATAGATAATAATTATTTTTTAATATTTGTTATTATTTACTGAACCTAAATAAACAGACGGACGCGGTGTTAGATAAAAATGGGCTATATCAGAGGACCCGCCAATGCGTTTCTAGTGGAAGGAGAGTAGTATTAACGTCTTTTTTAGGGTTCCGTACACAAAGGGTAAAACGGGACCCTATTACTAATATTCCGCTGTCCGTCGGTTTATCTGTCATTCCGTCTGTCACCAGGCTGTATCTCATGAATTCGACCCATGGACATCCTATCCGAAGTCGTACGTGGATGCGTTGCACTCATGAGGACTAAGTTGGAATGCCTTTTGCCCGGTATATTCTGTCTATCCACAACCTTCAAACCGCAACACGGCAGTTCTCTCACTGCTGCAATAGTCTTTCTGTGTTGGTATTCGTCTTAAACAAGAGTGAAAATAAAGATATATAAAATAAGATGTGATGTTATAGTTGCCGCCAAACTTAAGGCCTTAATTAAGTTTAAAACTTAAGATTCTTCTTTCACCTTCTACGGCATGAATCAAGTAGACACAGAACATAGACGAGTAAAACTTTTAGTAAACCAATATTTTGACATGGACTCGTAGTTAAAAAGTATTCTTTTAAAACTCTTTTGTAGATTGGAGACTTTCGAAATGTTCAATAAACGCGACGGCATAATTTAAAGTTATTTTCAAATTACGCATTGACAGTGTTTTTCTAATTTTAATTTAATATTTTTCTGATAATATGTCGACAAGTTAGCAAAATATTAATCTTTGTTGCCAGGTGTAAAACAGCTCGTTTATAGGTAAAAATAGAATACGAATTTTAATACTCGGCAGGACATGGTTGAAGCTTCGTTATACAATGACGGATAATAATATAATATTAACATGAATAATTTTATTTAAACACGATATAAGTGTGCTATTGCTTATCATTTCCAAAGGCATTTTTGGGCTTGAAACACTATTCACAAAATAATTAAAAGCAATCGCTTCCTAAAAATCCAAAATGGCGTAACAAAACAGTGCTGCCAGTATGAAATATTATAATTATTATGTAATAGTTTCCGTACAAAACTATATTTTGTTACACTTAGATATCGGTTAAGAGTAAGAAAAATATGCCAAAGCTTTGATTAAAACTTCAGTTTATTTTTAAAATCATACATATCATGTAAAACTAAGGTAACACATAATAAATGAAAGACACCATCTTTTCACACTTATGTAAAGGCACAAATAATTTAAGTACCTATGACTATAAACCAAACCTTACATTCAAAGTTTATAAACGCTAAATATTACTAAAATTATGTAATTCCAGTTACATTTTTAAGTAATCCATTACTTCATAATGATATCGAGCTGTTCTTACAAATATCTTACAAAATGTGATACAATTTTTAATTGTTCACTTAACTTGTTCTTGTGTCAATGAAAATTAAAAACATACGTTACATACTGTTATCGACCTAGATTTTATTTCTGTAATATTTTACATTTTTTACTGTAAGTTACATTTTTTACGTTAAGCTTAATGTACACCCCGTAAGTGTAGCCAGGTGCAAAATTTTTGGCACGCCACTAATCTAGATTGATGCTAAATTCGTTAGAACTAAGTCTAGATCGTCGGATATATTCTTCGCTAGTTTTTACTATTTACATAGGAACAAATGTATATAAATGTTTGCCGCGTTTTAATGCAAGTTACATATACGATATATATTTACATACTTACGTACTTCAAGTATTCTTACCTTTTGTAAGATTTCACTTAGTATCGTACGATCTCGGACGATTCTTTTTCGAAATGAATATGTACGATTCATAACATATTATAACATATAATTAAAAAAACGTTAAAAAAGATTTAAAGAAGGTTATATGAAATTTATAAAAAGTCATTGGTCGACTGTAACTTTTTTTTATTGTTTCAGTACTTTACTTTTAAATGTATGGTAAAAGGAATAAAAGTTTTTCAGGACGTAATTGAATTATGTTTGACTTAATACGACATTCCAAGATATCAAGTTGAATGGACATGAGAAGAAAAATATCTGTTTTTTTTTGTGTCCCTAGGGGTAAAAAAATTGGGGGTTTTTTGTTGTTGGCATTATTCTAACATTTAAGTAAAGTAGCCCTGTCGAAAAGACATTCTAATATATGAAGTTACATAATGTAATAATAACTTTTTATATTGTAGGTTACAGATAAAAAAATGTTTTTTATGTGGGTATTATACCGGCATTACAAAGTTAAACTGACCTGTATACTATGACATTGTAGTGTGTCAAGTTACATATAATAATGCAGGATGTAGAAAAAAAAAATTTTTTGTTTTGGGCATTATTTCGGCGTTTCACAGTAAAGCGCAATTTACATATGTAGGTTACAAAAAAAGAAGTATTTTTCGCTGACAAACTTTCCGGATAGCAAAGTGATGCTCAAATTACACATGTACACAAATATAGGTTACACGAAAATAATTTTTGTTGCCGTCATTACTCCCGCATTTGACAGTAAAGCTCAATTTACATATGTAGGACACAGAAAAAGAAGTATTTGTCGCCGACAAACTTTCCGGACATCAAAGTGATGCTCAAATTACACATGTACAAATGTAGGTTACACGAAAAAATTTTTTTTTGCCGGCATTACTTTTACATTTCATAGCAAGGCCGCCCGGTCGATGCTCGCGTATTCCTTGCCGGATCGCGGTCGCGCCAGGTGGCGGTCGGCTGCCGCGTCCGCCGAGCTGAGCGACGACACGGACAGCGACTCCATGTAGTCGGACGTGTCGGAAGCCGCGCTCGACCCGCCCTGGCTCTCGCTCTCCGCTGCGGACACGACCGTATTACCGTTATGTGCTCGACAGTACATAGTCGATATGCCAGGATGGACAATTCTATTTTTAAATATAACGCGCTCCGATGATGACAATTTTTATTTTTTTATTTTAGCCGAATAGCAAACGAGCATGCAGACCAACTGGTGTTAAGTGGTCTGCAGCCCATGGACTTCGACACCTGAGGTTATGTGCGGATGCGTTGCTACTCCTGAGGACTACGTTGGAATGCCTCCCGTTCAGTGTCGCCTGCCTAACTACGTCCTGCTAACCACACAGCAGTTCTCACACTGCTGCTTTACGGCCGAAACATGCAAGCCTTCGACATAAGACTCTACCACTATCATCCATCTTTTTTATATTACCGGAATACGAAACCGGTATGCTCGCCACCTGATGTTAAGCGGTCCACATCTAGTCTCAAATAGGACTAAAATCTTGTCTTCGGTCGTACGTGGGATTGTACTCCTGAGGACTAAGTTGGACTGTCCAGTGTATTTTGCCTGACCTCAGCCTACAAACGGACTCAGCAGTGTTCACTGCTTCTTTTCAATAGAAATATTGGAGCAGTGGTGCTGAAGAAGACTGTTCCGCCATAAGAATAGTACTCTAAAAGTCTAATTATGCAGTACGCGGAGTGCCCTAAGCTTAAGTTTAATTAATTATGAACGTTATTTGTAACTAAAGGTATTAAAGGTAGTGATTTTAGATATAAAACGTTAGAAAACTCACCACTTCTTTTCTTTGTCCTGGTCAAAGTGTCTACTTCACAGGAATTAGCTTTCGTCAACGTAGCCACTTCTTCGAACTGGAACGTTAAGTTCTTGAGCGGATCCGACGAATTCGACTTCACGAAGGGCGTATGTACCGGCGTCAGTGTGTTCCTGAACTGCTTGTTGTTTTTCAGATGCTTCTTAGACCATTTTGAATTTGTGACGGCAACTTCTAATTCATTGAAGTCGCCCCTGTGATGCTTCAGCGATCCAGTCGACACGCCGGAATCGTTCGAACTGGACGAGTCGCGGTTCTTATCCGATTTACTCGGTACGCTAGAAGATCTTCTGATTTTGACTGCCTCTCTAAATCGTGCGACCAGTACGTTTTCGCTTCTCGGTTCCGGCGCTTTGAAAGCTTTATCCGAATTGTCTGGAGTATCGTTCCTGACGGATATACCAGCGTTTATGCACTCGATCTTACTCGTCCTTCTTATAACAGTTGGCGTGAAGCAAATTCTTGCGTTTAATCCGAAATCTTCGTCGTGTCTCTTCGTGAAATCGGCCGAACTTGATCTCCTCGTGCTTATCGTGTCTGATTCTGAATGCTGAGTCGGATCCGAAACGTGACTGATTCTACTGATGTTGTCCGAACAATTCCTATTGCTATTACTAGAACTACTGTTCTCTAGTGGTTCCATATGCATGTAATTCATGTGATCGTTGCAACAGTCCGTCGAGGGATGGACTGTGTTCGTCGTCGCTGTTGATATGTCGTCATCGTGTTCCGGGATGTCTTCCAAAGCGTCTAGCTCTTCCTGGCTAAATCCAGCGCTTCGCAGAATCTGCAGGGAACTCTCGAACTTCTCTAACGTAGCTGTAAGGTCTATATTCGCGTAGTTGCCGTAGTCTATTTGTATGGCTGGCTTGTTTACTGCTGGATTAACGTTTACATAGTTGGACTGTGATTCGATGGTTAAATCATTATTGTTAACGCTAGTATCACATTCGTTATTGTTTTCTCGTGTTTTTAGGTCATTGTCATTGGTTTGGTTTTCGTTCGTGTGATTGCACTGGCAAGTTTGACCGATGAGACATTTCAGTTTCTTTGGTGTATCGTATAGGCTCGAAGCGTCTGTATGTACGTCTACTGGATGCTCCTGAAAGAAAAAATAATAATAAATAACGTTTCACACTCATAGCCCCACAATAGCATTCCCTGTGTCGTGGGTGCCATGGATACACACAGGAACAAGCACATAGTTCAAAATATCATCAACCCATTATCGTCCCAATGCCGGGCACGGGTCTTCTATCAGAGATGAGAGAGTTTAGGCCATAGTCCACCAAGATGGCCAAGTGCGGATTGGCGGACTACACATGTCTTTGAGAACGTTATGGAGAACTCTCAGGCACGCAGGTTTCCTCACGATGTTTTATTATCGTAAAAGTGAGTGATAATAATTGATTCATAATATGCACGTAATTTCAAAAAGAGTGAACACACAATACTTCGAGGAACAGAGGTGCGTGCCGGGATTTGTACCTCGACCCAACGTAGCGGGGTCGAGATTCTTAATCACTAGGCTACCACTCACATCGCTAAAGTATCAGATCTATGATAGTTCATAATAAACAATCACTAAGTCTTCTTACACATTCTTACGTCATTAGAAATAATGAAATCTTTACCTGTATTAAAGGCATTGGCGTCTTTGGCACGTCGTAGTTCTCGTATGGTCCGTTAAATGATTTCTTCCTGCAGCAGCACGGCTTAGGTTGTTGCCAGCATTGGCAAGTGTTGCCTGTCTTCACCGGCACTAAGGGAGTACAGCAGGCCACCGGACTGGACCGTTTGGAATCAAAACTCTTGTCCAGCAAGCAAGTACTCCTCGGCACTGAGTACTCCGAAGCACTGCCGCTGGATCTCGAGTAAATCGAAGCCCTGTCGGAATCCGATCGTTTTTCTAGAATGTTCTCCATCGTCCAAACTGGAGACATCATCGAACCTGGTGTGTTCATTGTTGACGACCTGCAATTAATACATTATGCTGCATAGAATAAAAGAGATGGTTTATTTGACTACTAGCAAACATGCTGAAAGGTGCTGATCGTTGGGTCAAAAGAGATTGCTAAACATTGAACGAAAAAATATAAAATTAAGGAGAAGTTGGTAGTAATTCAAATTTATCTTAATTCATTAAATCAGTATAACTTTTGTCTATGCTTCAGATTAAATCAAAACAAGAGAGTTTTAAAATGAGGATTTATATACACTTATGACATGCTTATTTTACTTTTAGAGCGTTTGCTTCGACTCATGAGCTGACGTACTTACTTACAGTAAAAGTAATATCATCACTGCTGGGCTCGGATCTTATCTCCGAGTTGAGAGAGTTTAGACCATAG
>DWKW01003439.1:0-10013 GCA_018250115.1 Doberes anticus
TGTTTCTGTGTGTGTCCATGGCACCCACGATACAGGTTAAAACCTACTGTGGGGCTGTGAGTGTGAAGCGTTATTTACATTACATATGGTCCTGTACTTTTAATTTTTTTACACCTAGAAACGGATAGTAATAATCCACAAGAGAACCGAACCTTATCCCGCTTAAGGTTCTGCAGCTCGTTCTTGAGCGCGTGTATTTGCGTGGCGGTGTGCGCCTGCGAGCGCTGCAGCCGCGCGTGCTCGCGCTGCGCCGCCTGCAGCCGCCGCAGCTCGCGCGACATGCCCGACACGCGACGCTCGTACTCCTCCTTCACGCGCTTCAGCTTCTCGCTGGGGGGCGATGCTTGAGACGCTGGACACATATCAATTATATCGTCTACCATCGACCCATTGATACTCGAAAAAGCTAATCATCTTCATCGACTCATTATTACCCGCAAAGAGAAAGCTCATCATATTACAAAGCCCATTATTCCCCGTAAAGAGAAAGCTCATAATCTTTTAAAGTCCATTATTACCCACAAAGAGACAGCTCGTCATCTTCATCGACAAATTATTATCCGCATAGAGAAAGCTCATAACCATCATTGATCCATTATTACCCGCAATGAGAAAGCTTATCATTTTTCATCGACCCATTATTACCCGCATAAAGAAAGCTCATCGTCTTTCAAAGACCCATTATTACCCGCAAAGAGAAAGCTCATCTTTCATCTACCAATTATTACTGCAAAGAGAAAGCTCATCATCTTTAATGAACCCATTATTACCGGCAAAGAGAAAGCTCATAATCTTTCAAAGGCCATTATTACTCGCAAAGAGAAAGCTCTTCATCTTTCATCTACCAATTATTACCCGCATAGAGAAAGCTCATAACCATCATTGATCCATTATTACCCGCATAGAGAAAGCTCATAACCATCATTGATCCATTATTACCCGCAAAGAGAAAGCTCTTCATCTTTCATCTATCAATTATTACCCGCATAGAGAAAGCTCATAACCATCATTGATCCATTATTACCCGCAAAGAGAAAGCTCTTTATCTTTCACCTATCAATTATTACCCGCATAGAGAAAGCTCATAACCATCATTGATCCATTATTACCCACAAAGAGAAAGCTTATCATCTTTCATCGATCCATTATTACCCGCAAAGAGAAACATCATCATCTTTCATTGAGTACATTATAGATACCATTTGGGGATGCAGGTTTCCTCACAATGTTTTCGTTCATAGGTAAGACAAGTGATACCTAATACGTGATTTAAAAAAATTAGATCGTTCCGGTATTTGAACCCAGATCCACCAGAACGTATTCTTAACAAGTGACATTATCTATCACTTATTTAACATATATAATAATAATACAAGGCTTTCAGTTTTAGGGTATAGCTCAATCGGTTCCCAGATTGTTTCTTAAACAGTAATATTAAATTGATCAGCTAAATGCAAGTTATCACAGTTAGTTACAGTTATCACTGACCACTGTGCGTGTGGAAGTGTAAAGGTTCTCTTATATCGGAACTTATAAAACTACTTCTACATACGACAAGCTGAACACTAACCGAGAGACGCCAACACCTTGTCCCTTTCTTCTCCAGTGGCTTTGATCTGTTCATGCAGCTGATCCAGGCGTTGTTCGTAGTGTGTTCGCAACGCAGCCAACCTTCGCTGGGACGCTTCCAGCTGATCCACAAGTCGAGCCTTCGTATCAATATCTTCACTTAGCGCTGCGAGTTGAGCTGTTAGTGCGCGTTGACCTGGAAATAATATTACGTTTATAATATACCACGGCGTGTGAATGAAATAATTAAAAAACAATGTTTAAAGACCTACCGCGTATATAACAGTGCTTACTATTGAGAGGTCTAGCTGTATCTCTGGTTCTGCTTGATCGATCTCGTTAAAATTTAGAGCAGCATGAAAGTATAACTATATGTTTTTTTAAACCGTTAACAGCCCTCTTGAACATATCCGCTAGCTTTTGCGTCGAAACCGGACAAAAAAAAAATGTTTTGTGTATAGAAGGTTATAAATGGTCGATATACGTTAGAATTTCAGAAATATTTTCAAAACACAGACAATACATAAGTAAATTTATACAATGTAAACTTATTAACAAAATCCTATGTTCTATGTAGTCTACTTCTGTAGGAAAGTACCAGTGCTAGCACGGTGATGTCCTGGAATGTAGGATATGATTGACAAAAATTTGGCTGACTAACTTAACAAATATGTTCACATTTATGGCTACAAATAAGAAAACTCACCCTTAGCCTCTTCATCATCTTCCTCTTCAGATTCACTACCCTCCTGTTCGCCGTTGGCTTCGTTGTCCGAAGGGTCAGAGTCGCCTGCGCTTTCCCCTTCGGCTCTCTCACGTTCGCCTATGACTGAACTACTGACGCTTTCTGCGAGCTTGCGCTGGAATTCCAGTTCTCCTATACTGCGAGCTAGTAATTCTTTCTCCTGTAAGATAAACGTGTCATTGACTGTTTTTGCAAAGTTATCTTTTAATCTATTAAAAATGTTACATGTATCAGTTAGTTTTTCAAAAATATCTTTTACCTTCCATAACTAGTATAGAGAAGTGAATGAAATTATGACAACACGAAATTAATTAAATTTTATTCCTTTCGTCTCTTGCCCTAAAAACTTAATTGGTTATATCCAAATTAGTTATAATAATGCCGAAAGTAACGGTCGTTTTGTTTCGATATCACAATGATGATTACACAATGAATTCTTAATTAACGGCGCAACGGTAAACTGCATAAAAGTGTGCCGATGGACAATACGCCTCTTGGATATCGTGCCGAAGCTACGGCAACGCCGTCTGTCAGTTAGCGGCGGCAACTCGAGGTGGTTCTTCTCGTACAAGTAAACATATGATTCGCATATAAGTTATTGCACGTTTTAAATGAATGTTGTGTTTGACGCAATAAAAAAATATTTAATCGATGATATGATTAAGTGTGGAAGCGACATTTGGGACAAGATATGTAAAAATGTTACGTTGCGAGCGATGGCTTTGTTACTTCGATTAAAGGAACCAATGTACCAGTGTATTTTCATATATGCAGGAATAATCTTAACGAAGATAAATCAGCTTTATAATATGTATGATTGTAAATTACTAAAAAAACATATAAACATAGCAGATGACCAGAATGAATATTTCATAAAGTATCGTTGTTACTTCGCACAAGATCGCAACTGGTAGATGTCGTGTATGTTAGTTAAACAGATTGTCAACAGATGGCGCTTTATACATTATTTTCACAAATAGGGTTACAATAAGTTTTTTTTATCGTAGTGTTTCTTTAATCTTCCCAATGAATGACATAACTTAATATAATAAAATTATTTAATTTATTCATTAACTGGATAACTACTTATGCTACCATTTCTTTTACTAAACCTAAACGAACAGGCAGATAGGCCACCTGATGGTAAGTGGTCACCGTCGCCTTAACGTCTTTACAAAAGACCTTAAAGTCTTTAAAGTCTTTACAATGACAAAATTCCGTTAAAAAATATCTGTGTTTTGTCAGATAGTCGCATTGAATATAAAATACGCTTTGGTAAATATGAGTCTCCTTTCTTTTTAAATGGTAGTAAAACATGATTCATAAACTAATTAATTTAAATCGTACCTTATACAATTCCCGTTTAGCATCGTCCAGTAGAGACGACGCGTCGTGTATGGAGGAATCGTGCCTTGTGCGCGCTTCGCGTTTTCTGCTTCCTTCGTAGAGCGCGTTCGCTTCCATGAGTTGCGCCCGTAAGTCTTCTATTTCTGTTACGTATCCCTGAGAACATTGTATTGATATTAGCGTAACTGAGAAAATTGGAACCGTACAAAAATTTGGACCGAACGTCACATATTTAAAGATATGTTCTTTTAGAAAAAACTACCAGTTTTTGGACGATTGACATATCGGCTGTGGCCATCGTCTTCAAAAAAAAAAAAAAGATTTCAATTGAAATTTGCACTCCTCGATTTGTTGATCTACCAATTTCAGGAGCTGTCCAGGTATTGTTATGCTCAGTCATTAAAATTAAAACACACAGAAGGCTCAAAATATACATTGATTAAACACTTATCATCCTACCTGTACAAGGGCCGTAAGCGAGCAATCAGTGGCATCTGGACTGCCGTCCTTCGGGGCCCATGTCCCTAGTGCCTTCTCCGCCATCAGTTCGCTGTTCCTCGCGGAGAGCTGCTCGATGGTGCCCTGCATCGCCTTCATACGACGCCGTAGCGACTCTACCTCACTCGTCAGAATAGCATTCTCTTGTACCACGTCGCTCCAGCCCTCTTCGCCGTTCTCTGATATCACGCGTTTACCCTGGAATCGTTATTGAGATTGCAGTTTGTTTTCGGGAATAGTGACCTTTATTAGCTCATATTTAAGCTGTATTAAAAAGTTTATTATTTTGTAAAAGATCTTCTATTTAAGCCGTATTAAAAAGTTTATTCTTTTGCAAAAGATCTTCATACATAATATGAACAAAGCAGGAGATAGCATAATGCCCTAAGGCACAACATTATGAATAAGCTGAGCGCGTCAAAGTAAACATTGAATAAGCAAACTACTGTTTGGATAGAAAGATTTTTGGGATTCCAAACATACCTATTATAAGGCAACTAGAAAGGAATGAATCTTCGATAGGACATACGATTCTAAATTATGCTCAGATTTTGAACACACATTATCTTGTTAAACATAATACCTGTTTATATTCTGCCAGTTGTAACTGCAGCCTGGCCACCTCCTGCCTCAGCGAGTGGATCGTCCTTGAAGTAAGGTCCTGGTTCACGACGCATCTGTTCTTGATGTTGCGTGCTCTGTTCGCGTATTTCAGTGTGTTTAGCGTTTCCATGAAGTCACGATCGCTTGGTGAAATGCATGCTATCATTACTGTGTTGCTGTTGCCTGGAGAGGATTAAAAGTCTGAGAAAGTGCAACTTAATTTGAAGACCCGTATGGCGCCCTGGTTAGCGTGCGGTGTGCCGTTCGGAGGGTCCTGGGTTTGATTCCCAGCGGGGCAGTAATTTGAATTTAGATTTCTGTACCTGTTCTTCGTGTTTGTGTGCTTGTTTCTGTGTGTGTCCATAGCACCCACGACATAAGTTAAATCCTACTGTCAGGCTATGAGTGTGAAACTTTATTTCTTTTATTATTATAAATCCATTTCTATACAACTTCATGGTATTAGTCATATGTCGAAAGCTCGACAAAGGCCTCCTCTAATTGTTGGTACTGATTGCGCAATATAATAATTAGGAGTTTACTTACCTCCAAGTGAATCCTGCAACAGCCTTGTCAGTTTGGAGTCCCGGTAGGGAACGTGGAGGACCTTGCGCGATTTGTCACCGAGCGCGGATATAACATTACCCAGGGCGAGAAGGCCGCAGTTTATTGAGATACCTTCTCGAGCCCGTTCGCCGGTAGCGCCTGAATATGCAAGTATTTTTTTTTCTTAATATCACTACGTATATTACAAAGAACAATTTCGACAAGTTCAATAATCCTGATGAAAATTTTGGCGCATGAGCGTACATCCTTTATGCGAAATGGTTAAGTTCGAACCAAATAAATGAAATTACATGAACTTAGTAGAATAAATACTATAGATTTAAAGAGGCGGAATCTCCACACAGTCCAGAACAGTCCTTTTTACTATGAAGCGACCACGAAAGATTGATTAACTTACCCGTCCGTTTCAGGCGTTCCGAGCCAGCCAGATCAACAAAATGGAACTTCGCTGTAAGCGTTTCGTACTGATCTGGCGTTTCGCCATTTTCTTCTCGATCGACGGGTTCCTGATCTGGCGCCAGTCTTCTTTGCCTCAACATCATCGTGAACACGGCGTGAGATCTGGACGACGATGAGTTCATGTTTGTAGCGGCTGTGGTTCTTGCCAACGCTCCCGCACGTAAAGCCCCCAATGCATCCTTGACGCCCCTTACGGCACGCATCGACGCCCCCACGACTTTCACTCCTCCGCATCCGTCCTCTGTTATCCTCAGGGCTCCCTGACGATGTAAAATTGATGTTCAAGTAAGGAAACCGTCGCAGCCCTATTTCTGCTGTCTTTCGGTTTAAAGCATAGAAATATAGGAAGCATTCTAACTTAAACCTAAAACGTGGATGCGTTTTATGTTTAAGTTATATGCGTGAGATCTCAGATCGAACTTCGCTCCTAGATTTTCTATGCCAATAGAATAGCAGACGAGTATGCAGGACACCTGATGTTAAGTGTTCACTGTAGCCCATGGACATCTGACCTCAACTAGAACGAAAGAGGACTTTGGGATAGGAATCTGAGATTGTATGTTACGTCGCTACTCATGAGGACTAACTTCTTCGACATCGACTCAACTCTACTCGACTCTACCACAATCAAAATGAGACTGGATGCGGATGCTGCAGTGACAACTATTGCTATTGCTATTGCCTATTGCCTGCTTGCTATTGCTGTTCCATTGAAGTCAATAAATTGGAACAAAGCTGTCGTAATGCAATTAGGATAACATAAGTTAAAGCGAACTTCGAGGTGTGAAATGAGGCCAGTTAGCTCAAGAATGCACCGCAACATAACGCGCGCCGACGCAACAAGTATTCAGTAACGTGAGAAGCTGCAAGTGACCACACGGTTTGTCAATAGCACGCTCCGCGATCGACACGACCGATGGGTGTCTGAACTAATTACGGGACCCGTATGGCGCCGCGGTCGACGTGCGGTCTGCCGTTCGGAGGCTCCTGGGTTCGATTCCCAGCGGGGCGGAAATTTGAATGATGAATTTAGATTTCTGTACCTGGTCTGGTGTGTCCATGGCACCCACGACACAGGTTGATACTACTGTGGGTTATTTAAGGTTATTTATTTTTTGACAGACTCTACGTCTTATGTCGAAGGCTCGCCTGCGGCGGCACCATCGCAGCACCCATTTCTGCCGTAAAGCAGCAGTGTGAGAACTGCTGTGTTTCGGTTAGAAGAGTGTAGTTAGGCGGACGACACTAGACGGGAGGCATTCCAACTCAGTCCTCAGGAGTAGCACACAACCTCAGATGGATGTCCATGGCCTGCAGAGACCACTTAAAATCAGATGGCCTGCATGCTCGTTTGCTATCCTGTTTATATAAAGAAAAAAATATTTATTTAATTACACGAGACGACCTTATTAGAGCCTTTTCCATTTGAAACCCGACGATCTTTATTCATCGTTTCTATTTAATTATCCACTACGCGGTCACGCTCGTGGTTCGGCAGGCTCTAATCATCCACACGTTAAGTATTGTTCTCGGTTCCGAGGCTGCAGTGAAAGTGACATCGAAGAGAATTCTCATCCCAGGAATCTTTCTTTTGTCCAGAGATTGTTATATGAAATTACAAATGTAAGATAAAGTAACATCGAAATTTCACACTATACACCAGGGATTGCCAAACTGGTCGAAATCGGTTTCCCAGGGATTGTCATGAAGGAAAACTGATTTTGGGGGTCTACGAGGTCTAAAAACCGAGGTCTAGCACAACTTCTTATTTGAAGCTTTCAAGATACTGTATAACTTGTTACTAGAACGACTAATATTTTTTTATAAATACTTTAAGACTGCAACTCACTAATACTGAACCGCATTTTGCTAGATTGATGGAAAGTCACCAGGTTCATCTATCGCACTTTTTTTATCTTTACTTTGCGATTTAAATGTTTTTATTTTGAAAATAATTACCTAATTAAGTATTTTTACGTAACTTGTATTAATAAATATTAGTTACACTTGATATTAACTGAATTTAATGTCTACTAATTTTGTTAAATTTTGATGAGAAAATGATGTCAACTTTACTTACTTAACCAACCGCAAAGTTTTTAAACTGGTAACTATTTTGTATCAATATGAAAAATACTAGAGATAGAGGTCTGAAGAATCAGTTCATTTCGGAAAAAGGTTCTTTTGCAGCGGGTTCTCTTTTTCAATCGCCCCGAGAGTTAGATCCTCGCCAGGATGAGAAGAAATCCCTGGATATTTCTTACCTTGGCAAAAGGATCTTTGGCTGGATCCAGCAGATCAACTATATCCTCGTTGTATAGCTCGATGAACTGCGCCTGGACGGAGAACTCCGGAGGTAGCTGGCCCTGGGCCCGGGCTATCTCGGCCCTCTCGTCCGCGCCGGCGAACAGGTCGCGGATGGCGCGCGGTATGATGCCCCGACGGTCTTCGTCAACGTCGGTCTCGCCCTCCCAGCCGCTTCCCATCGTGTAGGTCTTGCCGGACCCTGTCTGTGGACAAGTGATTACATATTGTAGATTAAAAGGTTTCATAAAATGTTGATTAGCAAACTAAAAAATTAGTAGTCTTATGTCGAAGGCTTGACTGCGGCAGCACCGTCGCTATACCTATTTCTGCCGTAAAGCAGCAGTGTGAGAACTGCTGTGTTTCGGTTTCGGTTAGGTAGAAGACAGTGGACAGAAGGCATTCCAACACAGATAGGACTTACGTTCTAGTTGAGGTTTAATGTGGATGCCCATGGGCTGCAGTGGCCACTTAACATGGCCTGCATGCTCGTTTCCTATTCCGTTTAAATAAAATTAAAAAAAATACGCAAGTTAATTGAAGTATTTTATAATGTCGCTACACTTAAAACTCAATTATCTACAATTATGTTATTACACATAATAGGTAAATACAAAGCAGGTATGTCAACACAATTATCTACGCAAAAAAAAACAACACATTCTAATTGCCGTCGACACACATCGACAGTCCCGATTATCTAAACCACTATAATCCTCAAGGTACATAGCGTTATCTGACATTGCAAGGAATGTTATCAAAGAAAAAATTTACCGTAAAGATTGCGAGAGCGCCACTGCACTACATTCATTTACAGTAACGGTAGAAATGGAAGAGTCCTGAGCCATTGCTGTTTTTACTGAGCCACTATTACTGGTTACAGTCAGGGTCTTAATGCGGTCCGGATTGGTTTGGAATGTGTGAGTTATAGCTGTATCTTGAGATACGACAATTAGTAAAACTTATAGTAACATACATACATACTTACGCCTGTCTCCGATAGGCAGAGGGCAGAGACCAGCCAAACACTACGGTTCATACTTCTTTCGCTTCTTCAACTGTCATCAATCTTTTCATGCATACTCTTCCTCCTAATTTGGCCGTTTACTATTAGGTCGTCAATTTGGTCCTTGTAGGTACGTACAGGACGTCCCCGGCCGACACAGGCATTCACTTATGATAATGTAACTTAAAAATAGGTTTACGTAACTTTAAAATAGATTTTTAAATGATCTTTTTTGGATCCATTAGGGATGCTCCAGAACTGCTCGCATTATCTTGTTCCGGTCTGGAGGGTGTGGCAGGTGGACAATGCGACTTAGTCTATTTAAACTTAATCGAAAACAATAAAGATGACCTGTGCATTGGCTACATCGATAACACAATCTTTTTCTTCAAGAAAATCTTTTCTTTTTCTTCACAAAGGGATCACGTCTAGTCACAACTATTCAAACTGTTTTTTAATAATCTGTTAGATATTTGAATACTGTTTCCGTTTAGGAATTGAAAGGTAGTTCTGACGATCACAACGTCCCGTAATCTATACGCTGTGGCACCGACATGGCATGGCAGTTACATGGGCGGCGTCATCCTGTCTGTAACGCAAGTGACCGCAAGCTTAGTGCGTCAGTTGGCCGCATTAATTACACCTGTTCTTTATACTGACGTTAGCAAGCCCGGTACGAGACCGTCTTGTATGACAGGTGCATAAGGATCAACTCACACTACTTTCACAAGCCAGCTAAGGCTTGGAACAGGCGAACGGTCCAAACAATGGATGAACTAAAGCCAGAGATAAAGGTGAGGTGTCTGACATCATAAAATTAAAATCTATCTATTAACTATTTTTTTTTATCGTAAAGGAATAGCAAACGAGCATGCAGGCCACCTGATGTTAAGTGGTCACTGCAGCCCATGGACA
>DWKW01003440.1:0-10011 GCA_018250115.1 Doberes anticus
TGCATGCTCGTTTGCTATTGTATTAACATAAAAAAGCTGATGTTTAATGTCTTGACCCGATGCTGCAGCCAGAATACACTGTATTTGTAGGAGGTACGGTCATGTCGGCGCTAATTCTCCCCGCAAGCAAGCCACGGCGCGACATATTTGCAATTAATAAATATATACATATATATTTACAATACATATTGTATTGTTTTGGAGCTGCTTTGATATTTCTCAGTCGTAATTTGTATTCTTATCCTAGGTACATTAAAAGTTGGACGAAAAAACAATACGTTTCCTTTTGCATTCAAATGTCGAAACCAATATTACAATCGCTACAATATACATTTCAAAGCCGGTACAGTATAGGCGCCGATGACAATTATGACAAGAAAACCCATTCGTCTGTCGTTAGGCGAAGTTTAGATAAAAATCTAAAGTAAAAGGTGACTTACTTACAATATACAATCCAAAGTAACGGAAAGGTTTCGTTTAATCTTGTATTGTATGTATTGATACATTAAAAGATACGATATATGATATCGAGCAATAATTATACACGTGTTGCCTTTATCGGTACAAGTACAACCTGTAATAATAAATTTACTTTTCCATGTAGGCGTGTTTCGTTTCAGGGAAGAATCCAATTACGATAACGTTATGTCCCGCATGAAAGTGTCGCATTTATGGTAAAATATTAATGTATTTCAATTTGGGAAGGCTGCTACAGACCTCCATAAATATCAGTAGCGCTGGGCCCTAGTGGGGACGTAAATACTTCGACTAAAATTGAATGTTATTATCTGAGAACATGTACAATTTCTTTGATGTCAAGTCGAAACGCCGAAACGGTTCAACGACGGTTAATGTTATTTCATCTTCTCAGATGTTAGTACTTTTCGCGATCGTTGCTTTAATTTGATTTGACTTACCGAGCAAAACATAACCATTAAAATTAAAATTAAATATATCTTTCAATACTTTATTAGAATATAGATGATTATACAACTGGTAACTAAGTGTTATGTAACCACTTATAGTTTATTAGTCACTTTGATGGTGGTAGAGTCTTATGTCGAAGTCTCGCCTGCCGCGGGACTATCGCTGCACCTATATCGTTTAAAGTATAGTTAGGCAGAAGACATTGGACGGGAGGCAATCCAACTTAGTCCCCGGGAGAAGCAACGCATCCACATATAACCTCTGATAGTGCTTCCGTCCTATGCGCTACAATAACTACTTAACATTACGTGGCCTGCATGCTCGTATGCTACTTATTTGTAATAAAAAAAAATACCCTTAATTTATATTTTTTCCGGTACGGGGGAAAAAGACAACCAGGAATCCTTTGAGAGAGAGATCGAGGCATTTGTATCCACTGAAATCCTCTTGGCCTCCACCAACTTGACCAATAACCTGGACCATACTGGACCACCAGATGGATACCCTTCTATCGCGAGGGTGATAGAGGGTTCTGCCGGACTCCAACCGACTAAAACCCCACGGTGTTCCGCGACATTCTTTCGTGACCCCGACAGCGTTGGTCCCTTAGGGACCCCTTCTCATTGGTGAGATGAAGCTGGAGTTTCTTCATCCCGACTGCATTGAGGAGCGCACGGGAACACCGTGTGCGCCACCACGAGGCCTCAACATGATACAGTGGACACCCCCGCATCCACCGTCTAGGCCTCTATTATGGGGGTCGGAGGAGGGTGTGGTATATCCTCCTCCGACGCCCCGCTCTCCTGCTGCAGATCGGGAGATCAGTTGCTATCTCCCTCTCCCGCCCCGCAGCCTTCTTCTGCGAAATAACTTTCTCGCAGAAGGAAACCCCCACACCCCACGATTAATCGCTTCCAGCCATGGCTTTAACCAGAACTGGAATTCTGATCTTCCGTGACTTCACAACTGCTTCAACCTGTGACATTTTCTACTCAGAGGGACACGCGGACATTATATGCTTAAGAAATCAATATCATGCAATGTCAAGGATGCACCACGAGGAAACTATCCTCCTAGTACCCCAGCCCATGATTATCTACATACATTCAATCTTATGTATGACCGAAGACTTATTAGAGGTCATACGTGGATGCGTGATTACTTCGCTACTACAAAATGGCTCAAATGACGACTACAAATTGACTGTATATTATTTTTAAAGCTGAAAACCTTCAACCGAATCTTCTTTTAATTTTCGGATGGTAGCTAAACACTTCTATTTCTGTCACAGTTTTAGACGACAGATTAGTGATAAATTGCTACAGCGGCGTACATGTTATCTTCAGTATATTTTAATTCAATTATGCGATTTCCCAGTGAACTAACAATTTTGCGATACAAATCAACTTGTGAGCGGAATGAAATAAACTAATCAATATACTTTTTCATGCACACAAATCAGGGAGAGCCAGCAATACCATTAATTTCATTACGCTGTATGGAGCCAAAGTTGAAATAATTCGCTCTAGAAACAAGGGAATAGTTATAGTATGGCGCAAACAGCATTTGGCAACAACTCTATATTAAGATTGGTTTTCCAAGGCGTCTGCGATGTACTGGCGAGCTGCGTAACACTACAAACGCTTTAAGAAGAACTTAAAGACAGATTTATAGGTCCGAACACTCTAAACAAGTGCAATACTGGGACGATTCGACGCTTTCCTTTCAACAAACAAGTTTGTAGAAGCCGACTTCGGACATTTAAATGTTGGATTTGATAAACTGTAATCTGAAATTGTTTCGGTGACGTTGAGTTTGTGTGGATATTCCACGTGCAATTTTATTTTAATCTCAAAAATAAATAAGTGATTTATTTATGCTTCGTCCTATAGGAAAACTTATTTTATCCTAATTACATTACGTCTTAATCAAAAATTGTTTATATTAATTTGACCTAAGCATTTCTTATTTTTAGACTAATGTCGTTGCGGAGTTTATCAATCTATACCTATAAAACAATATCATGACTGAACGAACAGCCTAATTTGGTAGTCCTAGTCATTTCAAGTTTGAAGAAAATATTTAGTTAACATTTTTACTCGGGACGGAGAAAATCTTGATAAACTAGGCAGTTGACAATGGCAGATTAA
This sequence comes from Doberes anticus, assembly GCA_018250115.1. Classification (NCBI taxonomy): domain Eukaryota; kingdom Metazoa; phylum Arthropoda; class Insecta; order Lepidoptera; family Hesperiidae; genus Doberes; species Doberes anticus. The sequence continues at coordinate 3,078 of DWKW01003440.1, forward strand.
TATATCAACCCTCCGCATAGATATTTGTTATTTATTAATAACTATACAACAATATAAAGAATTAATAAATATTAATCTTTAACTGATTAAAATGTAACTGTCACTATAACTTGTCGTCAGTTTTTAAATAATTAAAAATATAGTGCTAACTATAGTTAACTGCACTGCAGCATATTTCATCTTTACGTATTTCATCTTAAACTGAAATTTGTAACTTTTTTGAGAACGCTTATTATTTATTCTTATAGCTATATTATTACAGTGATGGAACAGAAAGATGATAGTTATTTAATGTCATCATCATTATCATATCCTTTATTCTGTTACTACTTCACACGAGTCTCCTCTCAGAGATGGTATAAGCCCTGGCTCACCACGCTGGCCGAGAACAGATGGACTTCACATGCCATTGAGCACATTATTGTGAATTCTTAGGCATGTTAATTTCCTCACGATGTTTTCTTTCACCGTTAAAGCAAGTGATTATTAGTTCCTAATGTGCATGTAATTGCGATCCACCGGACCACTCGTTTACGATAGTTTACGTAAATTATTTATTTTAATTAACTAAAACGTATTGTGACGGAAATAACTATTTCTATGGTTCTGCGAAGTACTGATTAAACTAACAACTTCTAACTAGCAGTGTACGAGGGACTAGAAATATTTATTTTTCATTCGCGTTTCTCCGTCTTGGTGTAGTTATAAAGAAAACTTTAAAATTATTATAACATTGCTTATGTTGAAGGTATACAGTGTCATTTCATGTAGCGATAATCTATATTCTGTTTTTCTTTCTTCGTACTCTTTTGGTAAATCCGTAAATATTCAGTGTCTTTTCGTTATAAAAGAAACCGTAAAAACAAAATATAAACAACGTAACGCAAATCTTACGACCATTTTACTATTTCTCGTAAAATCTGAAGTTACGGGAATAATAGATGATTGTGCAATTGTTGTGTAATATTATCTACTACAAGACAAAGTTAAAGAAGGCTATAAGAACACACATATTTATGCCTCTTTATATACTATTTCAAAAGAAGTCAATACGAAATTTTGAAAAACTAAACATAAAAATATTTGTGGTGTTCATGCAGTATGAGACCAAATATGTATTTTAATTATGTCGCTGGTAATTATTTCCGGCCGAGTTTGTCGTAGGCCTATATATTTCCGTCAGCAGAAACACTCGTATCCGTATTTATTATCACTATATACGTCTGTATTTAACGAAACACGTCCTTCAAATAATACTCTTAGATGTTGTAGTTCGATTGTGATACAGTCTTACTTCTCGGCTCTCTTCGGGGGCACCACCGCTGTACCTATTTCTGCCGTAAAGCAGAAGTGAACTGCTGTGTTTCGGTTTGAAGGGTGTGGTTAGGCCGAGGACACCGGACAAGAGGCATTCTAACTTAGTCCTCATCAGTAGCAACGCATCCACATACGACCTCGAATAGTACTTTCGTCCTAGTTGAGGTTTGATGTGGATGTCCATCGGCTGCAGTGAACACTTAAAGTCATGCGAGGCGCCTGCATGCTTGTTTGCTAATCTATGTATTAACATTTAAAAAAGTTATGTGGAAGTTATGAAGTTATGCGGCCAACCCTGCACTTATTTCTGCCGTAAAGCAACAATAATTGTGTAATAATATGTGAAACCTATTATAATTTTATTTCACAAATATTTTGGTTACAATAAAATTTTTGTTATTTTAGCTACATCCCAAATTGCGTATGAAAGCACATCACGTTGTTTCTCTGTACCCAGAAGTAAGAAGCTTACGATTATTACACACACACAAAAGCTGTTTTTAAAGTAAACAAGGTTTGATACAACGCAGAATTAAACCCTCGGCGTATCCATCCTCCTGAAGCGCCTTCCTCAAACCATATCGGTACAACAACACTGTGTCGTTTAAATTGAATTGAAAAATGATTTATGCCAACAATCTCTGGCGATACTCTCGTTTCTTTATACACTCGAACGCTCCAAACGAAAATAATAAATAAATTGTTCGTGAGAAAATTGATCGTGGTTTTTTATTTACGAGGGGAGTATCGCCAGGCAGTTCCGTCGCTTCGTGCCCTACCGCGTATGTTAGACTTTTATTAATAGCTTTAGCGTTCAAATTCAATATTGTTACTGCAATCAAATATTTCCTGGTAATATTTCAATATTAACTATGCTTTAGAAGAAGCGATTGCGATGTGGCTTTCATTCCGTCCTAACTTCAAAGTACTTACGACACAAAACTCATTAACGTTCGGAAATCAAAGGAAAAGAAAGAATCAAGGACAGGATAGAAATTATTTTCTTTTGCATTGCTGAAGAGCAGATTTTTTCGCAATTATGCTTTAGAACTTGAGCGCTCGTAATAAAAGTTTATAATGTATAACCATAGATTTTTACAATCTTTATATTAAGGAGTAAGTAGCTCAATGTTGTCCGCATGATATGATTAGTATATTTAAAAGGTAGTAATTAATAATTAAAAGTGATTGCTAGCCTAGTGGTTACGCACTTCTATTTTCTCGAAATATTACCTATTCTATATCTGTTTTGATGGTGGTAGAGTCTTATGTCGAAAGCTCGTCTGCGGAATACTTCCTACCCATTGCCACAGCAGTTGTCACAGTGCTGCTTTACAGCAGAAATAGGTGCAGCGATGGTGCCGCCGCAGACGACCCTTCGACATAAGACTATCACCAGCAAATAAATAAAAATAATTCTAAAAGATGCACTTTGCCGCATCCAAACTATTTATTTGATTCGGGTGTGCAATTTTTTTATGTCTACGAACAGGTAGGTTGTTTTTTTTTAAATATTTAGTATAGATTTTTCTTAGCTTGAAACTATTAGTTGTTGCAGTAAGGAGAATAAACGAATAGTTAATATTATTAAACGTTTACTTGATCACAGTACTTAGCTACGGGGGTAGTTATTTAGGTAAACATTGAAAGTAAGTGAGCTGTGGAACATCAAACTTTATCTCCACGGTAAAAAGGTCATAAAACAAAAAGCAACATTAATAAGCAGGTAGTTCGTAGTTTCATACTGTATCTACTTAAGTTGCCGAAACTACTCTGTATTCATTCCAACCCTTAAGGTAAAATTTCACAAAAGGAAAAGAAAAGTAGAAAAAAGGCAGTGATCTGCCCTTCTCTTTTATGTTTAATAGGCACTGTAATGAGCGGACTTCACAAATATCCGTTTACCCTGGACAGTCGACGTTGATGAACAAAGTCCGATCATTTTACTTTTTGGATAAAATTTCAAAGGCTGGTTAAGAAATGGTCGTGTAATTAAATCGTACCATTAATTTACGTTCACTTAAATTTTCTAATTTACCAAAATTTCTAGTCTACACCGTTATCTACGGTTAGACTTAGACTCTATTCAACAAATTTTGCTCCGACTTATTACAATTTTTAGTCTGACTGTATGCTTTCAAACTATAAAAATCATAATCAGATACACGTAATTCAAATTCAAATTGATAAATATTGTACATTGCATTCTTACATACTTTTGATTACATTCTGTTTTTTTGTTCAACTAGTTTAAAACTGTACTAACATTAAAATCTACATCAGTTAATAATTGATAGACTAGAACGGGTAACAATATTGGTGCTCATGAAATATATGGGGTCGTTTTAATTTGCTAAATGCGTTTATCCTTAGAATTAATTAATATTGCTTTAATTTATTTATATTATATTAAAAATCATTAATCGAATAGTGATACGTCTTTTATAGCGGAACCCTACAGAATAATACAAAATAATATTTTCTTCAACAGTTTATAGGCCTATCCTAGTGCAGATTGGCTGACTTTACATGCCTTTGATTATGTAAAATAACTCGCTAGGATGCAGGTCTACTCACGATGTTTTCCTTTACCGTTAAAGATGATAATATTGTGATATTTTTTTATAATACGCACATAATGTAAAAATAAATAAATAATCATTTAGACGTGTGTGGATTTGAACTCTACCCGACTGGCGGTGGGTGGTCGAGATTCTTAACCATTGGACTATCATTCAATATACATAAGCATATTCATTACCGGACAACTATTATTTTCTGTATCCATTGGACTGTAACAGAATCGTATCATAATAACATTCCCCGCGAGAAATTCACTAAACGAGGGAATGCAATCTCCTGAGCGTAATCCATTGCCCCCATCAATCTTCTCGACAATAATATCTGTTTGTAAGCTGTCAAAACATTTTGCGGTATATTGTCATATTCAACACTAGAATTTTCCTGCGACCCTGTCCCAGTGAGTTCGGAAGAAAAGAGTGTTACTATACAAATCAGTCGTGCAGTCGTGCTTTCCTATCTCTATACGTAGGATAAACTTTTGTTTTACTATACTATATATTTTTTAAATTTATTTTAGCATTCCAGCGGTTTATGACTTTATTTTTTAAATTTATTTATTGGGAAAACTATGTATTATAAAACAACTGTATTTAACATGTACCTACATGAATTCAACAAATAAAATAATTTGATTAGATTCGATTATTGGAGGACAACATAGAGACAGATTTTTCGTACCATTTGTTTCCCCTGTTTCCAAATAGACACTGAAAACTTTAATCTCGTGTATAATTTATTCACATAATTCTACTTTGCTAATATTTCTATCTATTCTATTATAAAATTGTAACGGGGCCATGTCTATATATTATACGTTTACGAAAACCTAACGGCCATCCACTGTGTAGTGATTTCTAACACCTTGTTTATACATAGTTAAATATATATTCCAATCCAGTCATCTGCCTTTAGTGTTAAAAACGTGCCTTAATTGGAGAAATTCAGCGGTTACTCGTAGTCTTTTTGGTTCACGTCCGCCAGGTTATTCAAGTCCACTTATGACTGTATTATTTTTGGTCGTGTTCAAAGATATTTTTCGCTACTTCAATGTTTATTGTCCTCGTAGACGTTTTCAGAGTCTGAGTCTGGCTATTGACACTGCGGATTTTACATCTCTAAAACAAGTTTTGTATGTTTATGTATATTTTTTAAGTTAATAAGCACCGTAATTTTTCAGTAATTAGGCTAGCTATGTACGAGTATATATGTATATACACATGCCTTGATTATCCTATCGTAATTAAACAGTCTACTGATCTTCCACTCGAGTGCCTGCCTAATTTACATTGCTACTAAATAATATGGGTCGTTTGTGTATTATGTATAAAATATTGATACGTTCGTTATTTTCTATGTACATATCAGTGGTGGCCTAGTGGTTTGAAGCCTTTTATTCTGGTCGGTCACAGTAATACCATAACGATTTTTTTTATTTTTAGAAGCTATAGTAAGCTATAGCTATAGTTATAGTATATAAATATATTATCAATTGATTATTTGCCTCAACGGCATAACGACGATGGAAATATAGTGAAGAAACCTGCATGTTTTCAATGTCTGCATAGGCATGTCCCTTAAAGGTATGCCTCTCATCTCTATGAGGAAACTCATGCCCAACAGTGGGATAAATAATGTGTTTGTGAATTGAAATTTTGAATCACTATTCTTACCATATCGACATAATAGCGAGCTATTGATATGCTATTTTCTGTTTTGGGGTTTTCTTGTAGAACTCTGACGATCATTACCAGATATTAACCAAATTCTAATAAAACTACTAAGGTTTCTTTCGAACGAAGAAAGGCTATCGTAAGGGTTTATAAATATCTCGTTTCATTATATAATACTCCTTTATGTCCAGGAAAAAGTAATTTAATCTATTCATAAATTTTTGATTTTAAGGACAAATTGAAAATTTTTGTTGTTTGAAAGTATGACATCTTTCTTTCTGTATTTCCGAAGTCCTCGATGAGACTCCAACATTTTTAGAGGACTTCTTCCGTAGTATATGTATGCTTTGAAAAAAATATGTGAAAATCTACTTAACCTTGTCGGAGAACACTCGCGCGGAACATAAAACCCCATCATTTTTTTCAGTCAGTTATATTTTTTTAAAAGTATTCTACTAAAATGTACTAAGTAGGTACATATGAAGAAAGTAAGTAGAACCCTACAACTACGGCGACTCTGCCTCCGTTTCTGGTGAATACAAGTAGGTATAAACCAGAACTTCACGGTGAAAGAAACTTTAACGAAATATAAGCATAATACACCACAAATTGCTGCTTATAAAAGTTTCTCTCCCTTATACCTCCCGACTATAACGAGAAATTTGTATGTAAATATATTTGGAAAGTTCTACCTTATTCTATAAATTTTTCAACATACTATACACTTTGCCTGGTTATGACAGCGAGGTAACATTTTCCGTCCGCATGCATAATTAAATAAAGCCGGTCAAAATAAGCAATTTGGGCGGCGAAGGCACTGCTTTCTGGGATCGTTAACTTTTAATGCAGTAAATTTACTGTTTTATTGTGAGGTCAACTCGGTTCCTTTACGGTGTATTACATCGTGAACGAGGAAGTTGCTGATTTTTATTCAACTTTTGGCTTTTAATATCTTAGACGTGACCCACCATTAATTTTGAAGTGTTTATTTGTTATATACTATGACGTATTTCTCTCGTATGACGAGTTAAGTAATATTATTTTTATTCATTTAAAATTTATAACAGAAGGTATGGCTGCGTAGTAAGTTAGGACTTTTTAAAGCGTGTATTCCGAGTAGAAGATTAGTTGAAAGTAACTATACAAACGAATAAGCTTACTTTGAAATACGTTCTTTGTAACACGTTTGTAAATAGAATAAATAAACAGTAGAGAATAGGATATAAACGTTATAACAAATTTTCGATTAGCCAATGTAGTTTTTTACTTCGAAGTAATAAATAAATGATAAATAAATAACGTTTCACACTCATAGCCCCACAGTAGGTAGTAACCTGTGTCGTGGGTGCCATGGACACACACAG
>DWKW01003441.1:0-10010 GCA_018250115.1 Doberes anticus
TGGGCTGCAGAGACCACTTAACATCAGGTGGCCTGCATGCTCGTTTGCTATTCTGCTAATATATATTTAAAAAAAAAGATGAACCAAGCTGACAAAAAGGCAGACGTGGATTTTGTTTTGTACTATTTAGTGACTAGTGATATATATCAATAAGAAAAATACCAATCGTTGTAACAGCATACTTCCCTTTTATTCCCTAGATCTAGTAAGACCAGATTTATTAATGAATCGGCTGTATTCCAGTCACAATGTTGTGTCCACGACCGAGATAGCGCTCTGCTGTGTTGGCGCACGGATAGTCAATTCCACATTATAGGATCCTCAATTAAAATTTCGGAACGTGCCTTCGATGTCAGTGGAGAACATTTTTTATAAAAAGAAAAGCTTAAAATGATGCAGAATTATCTGAAGAGAGTTAATTATTTGCAAATTGTTGTATTATAGAGCTTTAGAGCTTAAGTATAGGCTTTAAAGAAATTAAAGACTAGCGGTTTCAAGAAAGATTTTTCGAAGTTACGTGCGATTAGAAATCATTATCACTTGCTTCAAAGATAAGTGTAAACTTGAATAACGAATAGCCTCGATTTTTTAAAGGCATTGGTAGTCCATCAAACGGGCAGTTTGAGTTATGTCAATGTTTTTAAAGGCATGACAAATCCACCAACCTGGACTCGAGCAGCGTATTACTATGGCCTAAATCCATTTAATGTCTGACATCCGTACCCAGCAGTAAGTCATGCCAGCTAGCAGTATGATTATCTACAAAATATTTTTTATAGGTAGATTTTTTTGTACCTACAGCTACACCAACATTCTTTTGCCTGTCCACTCAGACGTCAGGCAATACGAGTATGTGCCCTGAATACAAGAGATTCATTAAGGAAATCTTATCGGTTAAAAAGGGTACGGGGCGGCTACGAATTCACGAGGTCTTTTCCTTATTACTTCACGCTTTTGTTCACAGTTATGTAACCAAGACGTTTGTAGTTTATTATCGTCATTATCATGTTAATTTAGAACTGTCGGTATTCAGATTATATCTTTGTTTAACTTATTTTATAAAATGTTTAGCGAATACGTATATCTGCTATAAATCAATTGTATTTATAAGCCAAACATAAACTTTATTTTCTACTCGACATTACCTAACTGTAATAACAGAAAGTCCGAAATATTATTTATGTTAGTCGCGACATTACTCGTGGGGCCCAGGAATAACTCGCGACAAGTTCGCGGCAAATTGTCCATTTATTTGCGGAATTAGTGCCAACTTCGTCTTCGCGCCGACTCTACTCTAGTAGAAATTACGACGACTCTAATACAATTTATTGTCGTTAGTATTTCACGTTTTGGGTTAAATTAATATGTTTAAAAGTAAAGTAAAAGTGAAAAAAAAATGGCGTCATTAGGTTAGTACATCCACATGAATGATTTACATAACGTAAATACATTTACTCGATTAATTTACATAAGGTTTTGCATATAGCTACTGTTGATGGTCACACGGATCGGATCGTTTAGACTTGGGGAAGGTTGACCAAGATAAAAAATACTATAAAAAAAAACTCTCGGCACCCTTTGAAATCAAAACATTGTCATCATTACTTAACACGTTGACTGTCCAGGACAGTCCAGGACTAGATATAGTGCATGCCTTATTGTTTAACTATGGTGCCAGCTTGCTAAACGGTTAATGGGTTAAATTGCAGTATGACTTTGTTAGGATTATGAACACATGTAGGAGCTGGTAGTTATATCCCACTAAATACATTTTAAGCTATGCTTTAAAATAAATATTTTTGGAATTCATAATTTACAAGCACTAAGAACAGTGTTATCTCTTTATAAATATCATCAATATCTTATTATTTCTACCGTTCTTCATGAAACTACTATTTTAATTATGTTTTTTTTACAGTTATGACATATTTTTATTGAACGGTAAATTCTAATTTGTGTGATACAAGTGCTATCTCTGTATAGATGCAATAAATAGTGGTATTATTTTATATGGTAATTAAAAACATGGCCTATCCGTATACCGAATTTCATTTAAATCCCTCTGTCGTTTATGCGTAATTGAGTAACCAACTTCGTCTGGAAGTTGGTTATTCAATATCAAAGACGAAGGCTTTCACACTACATTCCATCCTCCTTTTCCCCTTTAAGGGGTTGATTAAATTCGTAAAATTATTTCCTTGTAGGTACTTGCCAATCCCTATAAGAAATTTAAAAATAAATAAATTAACTAAATAAAGCTACTTCCTATAATAATAGGGATAAATAATAACTTATCCCTTATTCTACAAACTTAATTGCCTGCAATGATCAAACACATGAAGAATGATATTTACATTCAAAGTATACTTGAAGTAATATTATTTGCAACGATTAATGTTAATGCTTGGAACAACGTTTTTTGAATCATGTTAAGTCCATCCGACCTCAAATAAGACGGAATTCTTGATTTTAATTTTTTATTTAAACGGAATAGCAAACGCGCATGCAGGCCACCTGATGGTAAGTGGTCACTGAGGACTATGTTGGAATGCAGGAGGCATTCAGTCCAGTGTCTTCTGCCTAATTACACCTTTCAAACCGAAACACAGCAGTTGCAGTCTTACACTGCTGCTTAACGACAGAAATGGGTGCAACGGTGGTGCTTCGATATAAAACTCTACCACCATCAAATTATATTTCAATATGGTAAAAAAATCTTCACAACTTGTTTTAGTAAAGACGTATACGGACAAAATGATCTTGATCCGTAGTACGGGTAACGAATGCAGGTGTGTTAAATGCTCATTTTAGTTTTATTTTTGAACTATTTAGGCCATTTGTTCAAATTTGAATTTTGTGAGTTCAGAATACTTTCACAGCAAATTACGTTGTTTTCATCTTCGAATCTAGGTTTCTTAATAAATACATTATTATAACTAATTTTTATACATTTTCTCCAGCCTAGTTACTCCTTGGATAATTTTCAATCTTTTGTTGAAATTCCCTTGTAAATCGGTCAAGCTGTTTTTGCTTTCTTAATTTTTGGTAGGTTTTGAACTATCTACATAAGTTTTTAAGGAAAGAAAAAACTGTTTCGTTAAAAATATCATACAGACATTAATTTTATTTACATGTATAGATTGATACATAAACTTTCACTAATATTGAATGTGTTCAGTCGTCTGTCCAGCGCTCAACTGAAGCTTATCCGCCTATTTCTGTCCTACAATAATACTGACATACTTTTATAAAATAGCATACTTGACAGTTCACAAGTAAGTACTTGAGACTTGAGATAAAAATTTAGTCCTCAAGATCTATGTAACAATTTTATGTAAACAAATTTTTATTAAATTACTACGACTTTGAATGGGTATATTCCACATAATGTATTGTAATTTTCAATCCACCGTTAAAATAATTATAAAAATAAGGAAATCCTAACATAATTTGGGCATTTCAATAGTGGCATTAGAAATTTCACGGAGCAAAGTCTCGCTGACCTCGTTCGAACGCAAATGGATTCCATTCGCGCCGAAAACGGGAACAGATCCGACGCCAATTGAAATTGAAGCATATCGAATCCATAAAAACAATTTTCTTCCCGGATTGTTGATATAGGGGTGAGGGTATCTGGATATTTTTCGACACCGTTTCGCTCGGAAATGTATATGAAAGTGGAACGTGACTGCGTGCCGTATGAGATTAGATAGCCAAGACGCTGGTGTAGTTTCGAAGTCGACTTGCTGATAAGCGAACTTTGTTGCAGCACTGAAACTTACTGCGTACGAACAAGCTACATGCGAACAATGAGTATTTTACAGATGCCGTATACAAGGGTAACGAAATTTTGAAAAACCTTGACTTTGGTTAACAGTATTAAATGAATTATCAGGATTTCTTAGAAATACAAAAACTTTGGAATACTTGCCCGTGCTCTCTAGACGTGCCGTTACTAATGGATCTGTTAACGACTTATTGAGCTTTTGGGAAATACTACGGTAGAAGCCGTAATCTTCGTACAACTGATTAGATGTGAGACTAGTTACAGCACGATCAGAGAGAGATGATAATTAATACAGTAGCTAATGCAACTGCCGGGTTAAACAAGGCAAACATGAAAACTTTTGCCTCTGGCGAAGTACTAAGGACATTGTGAAAGGGCGACATTAGTCTATACGCATTTTTTTCTATAAGCACTATGTAGCTAATGGCATTAGAAATCCCTCACACCCCAAGGAAACGGTCTCTCTGATATCTTGGAAGATTTCCCTCTCGTAAATAAAAAAATATATCGTTGATATAACTACAACCTGCAATGTAACCTGAAAAGATCAACGTCAACAGGAGTAAGATTTAAAGTGATCTGAACACAAACACTCAGATCCGAAACAAAAACTAAATTCATCATTTAAATTTCTGCTCCGCTTGGATTTGAAGCTATAACTCTCTGAATAGTTGAGCGACGTATTGAATACTGCGCCGTACAGTTCGTCATTATGGAATACGGCACAAACTTTACTGCCGCACCTTTGTCAGATGGAGTCCAGTCGTACACTAGTAGATTCATATTGGATACCATCTCGTGACTATGTTGTTGAAACAAGTACCCTAGTTCAATCAATTTCGGACGTTGAGTGCTTTGAGCATGTTGAGGAACTTGATACAAAACGCAAATAACAAGGCAAGGCACTCGATACTTGTGATTAATTGATATGTCCTATATTTGTTATGCTACTATTTTACCTTTACTTTTTAAACGCTCAGTTTGTTATAAAGGTACAAAATACATGGGTTTGGAGATTTATAACAACGTAATTTTTTTTATATAAATGTCGGGGGACCAGCTCCAAGGTTATTTGTAAAGTATGACGTCAGAGTTGCTGACATGACTAGTTTAGTAGTTTGTCCCTACATGCTCTAGAAATCCCACGTGCCCCGATACCTTTTGCATGTAACTTTATGAAGAGTTCGCCTCATACCCAAAATAATTTCAGCAATGCAATATTTACTTCACTTGCGCTATGGTTTTAGCAAGGGGCAAGTGTCTATTAGTCCTCGTTCCAAAGGCGTTATGCTTTGTAAGGCGCTGCAAAATGTGGCTACAATAAACTATTCTTCCCACTCAACCTTGAGATCCTAAAACGATTTTATGATTCTCTCACTGGGTTAATATAGATATATTTGGAGGTTCTGGTATATAAAATATTAAGGTGCCGTGCAAACACACTCCATCTATGAAATACAATCTCTATCTTCTTCAACTACTGTATTGGATATTTACACTTTATTTTAACTTGAATTAAATTACATACCCGTTGTTGGCACAAATAATGACTACAAAATATTGGTATCAAAAGCAATTTGTTTTCATTTCGTTGAAAATTGAAAATGAATGGACTATAAAATAAAACACTTTTGAGCTCTGTGAGATGACAAATGAGTCAGTTCGAGGCCTCTAGGCTACGCGGGTCTTAAAATGAAAAATATCCCGTCTTTGTTGTACGGCTTTTAATGTCAGTGCACCGGAGGGGACGTATTATTTTTATTATAATAATACTTTAATAATTACTTATGCAAGTGCAATGTTTTTGATACTAAAGAACTCACTCATTTAACGCTAACAGCGGCACAACTGCTGCACCTGTGAAGAAGTAGCCTGCTATAAAGAAGGAGTGCTCGTGCACACAAAATCAAACACACTTTCTAGTTAGGCAGATAACACTGAAGTAAGAGGCATTTCAACTTAGTCTTCGAGAGTAGAATCGTATGCCTGGATTAGATTTCCACTCGAGTCAGAATCCGATTAACATCAGATAATAATACAGGCTCGTGATCGACTCCTTTAATTTAAAACAAATCTTGAACTAAATAGTCATTATCTTTCACCCTCAGTAAAATGTAAAGGAGTTCAATTTATTTAATTAAGACATTTAACATATGTCTACTGGGTAATTTAAAAATATATCAATTTGATGATTAAACAGGTAATATCTTTAAAAAACTGACTTTTTATTACGTAATGCGCTTCTCAGAAACAAAAACTAATCTACTATTCGTACCAGAAAAAATATTTAATAATAATGCTAATATGTCTAATGCTATACATTTGTGTGAATGTTATGATTAGATTTAGTTCCGTATTTTAATATATTAGAAAAGTTAAGATATGAATGTAAACAGTAGTACATAATTAATGATTCGGTGGTTCTTATGCCGGAGGCTCGCCTGCGGCGGCTCCACCGCTATACCTAGTTCTACCGTAAAGCAGCAGTGTGAAAACTGCTGAGTTTCGGTTTAAAGGGTGTAGTTAGGCAGAATACACGGGGGGCAGTCCAACGAAGTCCTCAGCAACGCATTACCATACAACCTCAGGTGTGGATGACCGTGGACTGCAGATATCACTTAACAGGTCTGCATGCTCGTTTGCTATTCTGCTAAAATAAAAAATGAAATAAAAAACTCTGTTCAAAAGAGGCTCTACAACAGCTCATCTTACAAAATGGCAACGCTTTGACGACTCCTTCTCCAACTACAAATAAAAGTTGTTTGCATTGAAGATATTACTTTTTAGGAAAAACACAGCCAATTCCGCTATCCTCTATTTGTCTAGCAACATGACATTTGTAGTATTCAATAAACTGTAGTATTATTCTACTTAAAACGTTTATTTTACCAAAATACTATTCACATCAGCAAATTCTCTATATTCTCAGTTGCAGGCTGTGTGCCTTTCACAAGCAAGAACGTTGCAAAGTAAAGTCGAAGTTGCCCTCGCAACATGAAAAATGCATTTAGTTTCAATACGAAATACGTACATGACTATCGAAAGATCTCATGCGGGATCGAGGTATTCTGAATGTGAGATCTTTCTGAATCGCTTGAATAAAGTTCGCAAATTATGTATTCAGTGTTACGTTGATTGTACCCTATAGTCTGAAGGGTTTTAATAAAAAACTGTAGAGAATTCATAAACGTATTTCTGTATCTGAATATGTAGTTTATTTTTTGTTTTATTGAAAGGGCAATTAGTTTTTATGAAAGCGCTACGAAGTGAAGCGACGAGTCGTTGGTTTAATCTTATTATTATTATTATAATAATAATAATTTCATGGTGGTAGAGTCCCAGGTCGAAGGCGGCACCACCACTGGTTGCTTTTTCTGCCGTAAAACAGCAGTGTGAGAACTGCTGTGTTTCTATTTGAATAGTGTAGTTATATTAGGCAGACACTGTACTGGAAGCAGAAAACTCAGCATCAACGCATCCACACACAACCTCAGATAGGAGTTCCTTTCTTGATGAGGTTTGATGTGGATGTCCATGGGCTACAGTGACCACTTAACATCAGGAGCCCAGCATACTCGTTAGCTGTTCTTTTTAAATAATAAAAGAATAAAAATAAAATCGCCGAAGGTACATCCACACCAACTGAACACATGCCATCTGTAAACTTTTCGCTATTCACGCTCGTTCTAGAAACTAACGCGCAAGTTGTGGAATGAGTTCCCCTCTGAGGTATTCACCTTGTGAATAAGTGACTCCATATTTGCTAAATTTAGGCCAGAATTTAAGTTATAGACAAAAATTTGGTGTAAACCTAAGTTCACTAGATCGAAGCCCTATCAGAGGTCGTACGTGGATGTAGGAACGCATCCAGAAGACTACGTTGCAATGACACTTGTCTAGCGTAATCTGGCTAACCACATCTGCCTTTCAACGTATACTAATTTCAAGGCGAAATACATAAAATAATCATAATAATGGATGGATGGTAGAAGATCGAAGTAAAACTTAATTTACCTTATATAACTATATTTATGACAAAATTAAAAGTACCACTATCCTCTTCAGGTAACTGAATCATTGAAGCGCGAACTAAGCCTTCAATTATTTTTTTACCCAAGTGAGTTTTATGAATATTTTACATCAAATTATATTAACCCCTTAAAGATCCTTTTCACGGCAATTGACCAATTTATTAAAGTTATTACCTTAAAGAAGGGTGGTGGAAAGTGATTTAATAAAAGTTTTTTTACAAGAAATAGAATGGCTCAACGGATATTTTAAAAAGTTTCAGTAATCAATTTTTGGGAAGATTTTACGGAATAGTAGTTACCTATATTCTGATATAGATATATAGATATTTCTGATATCACACTTTTGAATTATCATAAGTTATTTATGTCGTATGGCTGGGCACGGGTTTCGTCTTTGAGATGGGAAGGGCATAGGTGGCCACCACGCTGGCCGGTGTTTGAACCTCGACCCACCGGAGCGGGGAGGTTGTAATATTCCTCAATGACCACTTACTTAAAACGAAACTTTAAGACTTCACCATTACGTTCTCAAAGACGTGTAAAGTCCGCCAATCTGCACTTGGCCAGCTTGATAGCCTAAGACCTAAATCTTCTCATTTCTGATAGGATGCCTGTGCCCAGCAGTGGGGCGATAATGGGTTGATGATGGAGCCCGTAAATAACTAACCTTTTTATTTTCTACGTAGATATCAACTTGATTAATCTTGTTTCAGTAGCATTAAATCCAACTTTCTGTTATCCTTACTTAGTGTAATTATCTCTATAACATCTTCATGAAGAAAATGACGGCAAAAACTTCTCAAACAGCTTTTCTCGTAAAATCCTTAGAAAATATCTTCATCGCTTTAGGAACATCTTTATAAAGTTTATTAGCAATAAAATCTAAATGTAAGGAAGCCAAAGAATTTAATTTTGGCACCAAATCAACGTAGCACTATAAAAGATGCTTTTAAGACTAATGAATTGGTTTTTTGGATAGTATTTTGAACATTTTTTTAAAGGTAGACAATATATAATAAGGTAGACGGTATTCATAATACCGATTCAGGACGTTTGTTCATAAAAACTTCAAAGTGCTTTTTTTAAACTTCTGCAGGTGTGTGACTACTATTATTTTTGTCTTTTAGACATTCAAAGAAAGCAACAGTAATTAACATCTTAACTTGTCTTAGAGGTCGTTAGATATCGTACGGAGAACTATTTGTTACTTTAAAGTATTTTAGTCGAAGATTACCTGATCATTGTTGGCACATTATTTCCAAATCTTTACAGTTAGTAAGAAGTTAGAAAAGAGTTATCGTTCAGTCTTTACAAAATTGGCAAGAGAATTGTCAGTTACAGCAATGGCACTTCGCCAAAGTACTTGTTTTATGTATATAGCATAGATACCTATGCCGCCCTACTGTTTTATACGTGTGGACCATTTGAACACCTCAGTATATCATATCATAACGGTTTTTTCACTTATGTAAATTGACGTTGAATTTAACTTTGAAGAAAAACATTAACAGATTGAAAACGATAACAATTTTTTTCCTAGCACAAAATGATTGTTTAATCGTTCATGCCTACTCGGATTTTCTTAAATAATAGGAAGCTATAAATAAAGCTTAAAGAAAACAATGCCTATTCACAATTGCGAAGCAAGGCAAAAGAGGCGAAAGTATTTCGACGACTTCCAAACCCATTTACCTGGGAGCCTTTAACGAAAAAAGTTTCATTCTAATTCCGTTTTAAGTAAAAAGTAAGCAAACTTAGTAAAGAAGGCAATCAAAAGTTGCGTAAACAACTTTTCGACGCTTACGTGAAGAGGGTGCCGCGTTTTCGAAATATCGCGTTATACTTATTTATTTCTAACTTCTGCTCGCGGCTTTGTTCGCATTAATTAGAGAGGACGCCAAATAATTTGTTGCTCCGAAAAGCAGTATGTACTGGTTTTAGCACTTTTTATAAGCTCGCTTTCGTGTCTGTTTGTGTGTTCGTTACAAATTTATGATTAATATTGAAATAACTTCACGTTAAGCTAGGGACTCGAAAAAGTAAACACAGCTCAGGAATGGAAGATAATGTTAAAAAGTTCGTTGTAACTTGGCTTTGATAAAAACATATCGTATTAATATTTTTCTGATAAAAATATTTTGATGATAAAAAATGAAGTACAGAGTAAGCGTATATTATTGATTTGGAATATT
>DWKW01003442.1:0-10010 GCA_018250115.1 Doberes anticus
TAATGTACGTTGAGTATGCGTTGCTACACCTGAGGACTAAGTTGGAATTCCTTCTGTCCAGTGTCTTCTGCTTAACTGCGCTCTTTAAAACGAAACACAGTAATTCTCACACTGCTGCTTTACGGGACAAATAGGTGGCGGGGTGGTGCCGCCGCAAGCGAGCCTTCGACATAAGACTTTACCATCATCTATTTTCTGCATAATATAGATTTTTAAAGTCACAGTTCACACGTCAGCCCTTGTAAGCGTTCATTTTTAGAGAAATAAACATGAATGAGTGTAATAACTCGAGCACTTCCCGCGAAAGAGCCGGAAGGGACGGGCGTTTCAAATGAACCCGCCAACAAAACCTTTACTCGGTATATTTGAATTTTGGTATTGTATTTTTTTAACACGATTATTCATAAAACACTGAATTAGCTGTGAATTTGCTTTGCTTCGGGGTCCACGCTTGTTTTGTTTAATACGATTAACGATTGTAAACAACTTTCGAAGCACTCACGTATCTAAATAAAGTTTTTATGAAGCTTTCGATTGAAAACCTTTTTTATGTATACTGTCATAGAATTATACATAGTCTACCATTGGCTATGTCTATACGGTGAGCATATTTTTGAAAATCTAAGGACTATTGTAAAAAAAACAATAAATTAATAACGTTGCACACTTATCGCCCCACACAAGCCTGTGTATCGTGGGTGCTATGGACACGAAGAAACAAGCACACAAACACCCAGATCAAGTACAGAAGTTCAGTTACACTTAAATTTCTGTCCCGCTGGGAATCGAACCCAGGACGCTGCGAAAGGCAGACCGGCATGTTGACCATAGCGCCGTACGGGTCGTTGGAAAATTTGGATAAAATTTCGTAAATGGAAGGCCCCTAAAATCCGTTTAAAAACGTGGTAAAACAACACCTTTTATTCGCTGGCTTCTGTGGTGACACGTGGGTTATAGTGCTACGCCGTAGGCTTTTGGTTTTTCTTATATTGTAGAAGAAAGGAATTGTATACATCCTACGCGGCCTTAAACAAATGAAGCAATTTAGTTTTTAACCAGAATTCTATCTCCGGGGACATACATACACACGTACTATTATTTCTGACATTAATTTATCTAGGGAATTATATTTAAAACAATTATTTTAATTTAACTACATTGTAATAGAACTTATTTTTTAAACAACAACAGTCCTTTTGGTTTCTAGGTTTTCTTTGGCTATCGGTCATGATTTGTAAACCGCGTAGTCAAGTCGTCACAAGATAAGACGTCCCCATGATTGCCGGTGGATCGGGGTTCGAATCCCGGCACGTACCTTGATAGAATAACTTTTAATATGTCCCTTAAACAGAGAGAGTCTTATAAAAATAAATTCTCATTATGTAACAATAACGTCAGGATTGCGTAGATAATGAACAGGTGTAGAACAAACTGCCAGAGACTGTACGTATACAACGTAACAGAGCATTTAATTTACTACATTATTGACTTGCTGCATTGCAGAAGAGTAACTAGTAGCGAGTGAAGAGGCGAATTTGCAAAACAGATATATAGACTTATAATGCATTATTTGTCACATGCGCTTGTGTTTAAACTTATTTATAAGTAACCACTTACTTGCAAGACGTTACAAATCAGTTCTTAAAAGAGCCCCGCTGTAATCCACATATCATTCATAAACGTGAAGAATTTGAATTATATTTTTCGATGGTGGTAAAGTCTTATGATTAAGGCTCGTCTACGGTAGCACCACCTATTTCTGCCGAAAAGCAGTAGTGCGAAAACTACTGTGTTTCAGTTCGAAGGGTGTGGTTAGGCAGAAGATACCGGACAGGATGCATGCAGTACTTAGGAGTAGCAACGCATCCACGCACAACTTCAGACAGGACTTCCGTTCTAATTGAGGTTTGGTGGGGATGTCCGTGGGCTGCAGTGACCACTTAACATCCGGTGACGTGCATACTCGTTTGCTATTCTGTTCATATGTTAAAAAAGATAACTGAATAATTCTCTGAGTTTGAGTTTAATCGCTACTACACGGTAGCCTCTACACTGAGAGAGACACGCAGTGAAACGCTTTGCCTCCAGGTATTCATCATCATTGAGCCATTATTGTCGCACTGCTGGGCACGGGTCTTCTCTCAGAGATGAGAGAGTATAGGCCATAGTTCACCACGCTAGCCAAGTGCGGATTGGCAGGCTTTCACATGCCTTTGAGAACGACATAACAGATATCATAGTCTTAATTATTTCGATGTGTGTCCAATTGAAAAACAAAAAGAAAAACGTCGGTATAAACAGTAAAACAATGTGACGACATAAAGTAACTATCTAATTTATTGTTCGAGCTTTCTTGGAAGACGGCTAGACTCTGGGGTATTTAGCCTAGAACGCGGCAAGAGTAGAAACAACGGTTCTTATCGTAGAGTAATATTTTTATATGGTATCCCTGCGTTCACCTTTGTAGCTTATGTACAGGAATTCTTTTGAACATTATTTAGGAAAATTCTAGCATGAAATACACCGCACTAAGTATTTTAATTTAAAAAATATTTGACAAAACGTATTCGAACTTCTAGTTCCTTTTCCTATCTCTGAATTTTGTTAGTTTGTGACGTATTCTGACTAGCTCTGCCATCGGGCTTTTCATGATTTAAACATACATAATAACGCAGGTGACAAATACTGACTTAACGGGAAAATTGTTTGTAGCTTATCTTCACCTGCTGAAGGTGAGACCAGTTTGATGTTCAAACAAATGGCGAGTTCACATAACAGTTCTCTCATTCTACTTCTACTACTACCTCTGATATTAAGTAACATATTTTTCAACACCACTTAATAGCTTCTTGAATTGTCAACTAGTTATTGAGCTGTGGCGAATACATGGTGATAAAAGTGAGTAATAGTGGTTAAGAGTCCCGACCGGTCGGGGTTGAACTCCTCTAATTCTTCGAAATTATTACAATGAATTGTTCCTAAATTATCTGCGTATTATAAAAATAAAATAAAAAATATCAATCGCTTTAACGGTTAATGAAAACATCGTGAGGAGACCTGGATGCCTGAGAACACTTCATAATGTCTTCAAAGGAATGTGAAGTCTGCGAACGCGCATTTATGGCGATGGCCTAAACCCTCTAATCGCTGAGAAGACACCCGTGCCCAGTAGTGTGACAATAATGGCTCAATGATGATGAATACCTAGTGGCAAGGCGATTCACTGCGTGTCTCTCTCAGCGTAGAGGCTACCGTGTAGTAGCGATTACGTTGTCGCATAGTCAGTGCGATTCGCATAGGGTGATGATACCGGGAAAGATAGCAGCTTGTTGGGGTGGCAAGATGCTGTACCAAACAAGGTGATAGAGTGGAAAGCAATGATCGCTCTGGTGTGATTCAATGAAAAAAAGGTAGCGGGTATTTTTTACACAGATTGTGTAGTATAGTGCCAGGCACCTAGACAAGGATGAATATCAGAAGAAGCCTTTATATTTAAAAAGCTTTCAGTACCTGGATTTCTAGTGTAGGTCTTAATTAGGTACGACTAGCTTGGTCTTAAAATAATTCAGGACATAACAATAAAGATAAATTTCACAGCACGGAATCTTCTATAGACGAGTCCGATTCAAACAATTTACTTTGACCACTTTTTGTTTCACTATTCTTATACAGTTTTTGCTGGCTAAACTTAACAACTTAACTTTATTTGACTATCTGAATGCATATTTTTAGAAAATTAATTCTTCCTCAACAACTTCTTTAGTCGTGAGAATACCGTCATATCCCGTTTTGCACTTCTCGAGTTCCGCAAACAGACAGACACACACTCTTGGCGGACTGCACTTAAGTAAATATACGGCTTAAACCTGATGCCTGCGCTATTTTAAGATGTGAGTCGAATGCAACGAAGTCGGATTACTGGGTCTCGACGAGGCATTTCGGCTAGAAGTTGCCACTTCTTTGAATGAGCTCATATATGATACTAGTTATAATAAATTCTAAAGGCAGTTTATAAATGTCGATGGCCTTTGCAGACTGCTTCTTACTAATTAAATCATTGTATGTCGTTCTAATTGTTGACATAACCAATGCAGTTTCAAGCAAATAAAAAAATTAGAAAGCAAAGACAATCTGTGGACAATTTGAAACGAAATTACTCCTTGGATTAACTGTGGGCATTAAAAATATAGTTTGTGCTGAGGGACATAATTACTAGCAGTATTGTTTGTAAGTCAATTTAGCCAGCTGTCATTGTCATTCATTCACGTTAGTACGGAGATACATATAAAAAATAACGTCATCTGTGTTACTTTGAGAGATAATTAAAACTGTTTTTTACACAAATGAACAAATGAGACGAAAAATACGTCCATTCCAATTATACAGAGATTTTAAATACTGCTAACATAAATAAATATTACAATATTACTTTATACACAGTAACATAAGTTCTACATAGGATTACACTTAAACTGTTTTTTTTGTTAATCAATCTTAATACCATAATTTCAAATCGATATTTAGTAAAGACCTAAGTAATTATGAAACATGATTTAAATCTCCCGAAGTTTACTACATTGTTAATTCTAAAATTTTCCTTTACCTTTTCCTGTTCAGTATTAGAAGAATCCATAAATCTTTAGAAAGCATGTTTCGTTTACGCTTCAGTATTACTTGAAACATTCGTGCATCCAACGATTCGGTTGCTTTTAAAATAACACGTTCGTTTGTAGAATAATATACACCTTTTTTCATGCTGTTTAATTTTCAGTAGCTATTTCGCTGATTGCATGGCATTGTATAAACAAAAAGCTTTGGATCACTTATGCTCATACCGCGCTTGTAAATGATGCAATGATAAACTGTTAAACATAATCTAAACATGTAGATACGTGATATAAAAATGGGTAGACTCTTATGATGTAATGAGTAGTATGATGATGGTATTGTCTTATGTCAATTTTCTACCGTCTTTGTCTACATATATATCTTATGTCTAGCTGAAGCTTATGGTATTGGAGGTATTATATTAATAATATATTATTATTATATGGTAAGTGGGGAAAGTACCAAAACGCAAAAAGTCAACGATTTAGAAAAACCATACGATGCTCTTGGGTTCCGGTGTTGTAATATCTCGAGGCAGTACTTAGTTATCACATAGTGAGTGATTTCTTCTACGAAACAGCGCGATTTAAGGGAATGAGGGAATTTTTTCTTCTCTTCATGGCAGAATCTGCAATTTGATGCGAAGGATAGTCCTACCATTGAAAAATTCTCGTTAAGCCTATAGTGACGAGGACGTTATCTAATAATTATTCGGAATTTGTTGCTTTTCATGTTAAACACTGTTTTTGAGGATTATATTAAAACTACTCGTAATTAACTATTAATTGTGTACTAATATTCTGAGATTTGGCAGTTTGCCTCCCCCTTCCCCTTTTTCCAATACTTGGGTACGTTGTCCCGGGTACGTTGTCCCGTCTTAGGCAACTTAGTCTCAGGCTTCTTTCAACCTTTACTTCATTCGGTCCTAAACACATTGTGTGGAATTCGTGAATGAAAGTTAATATAGTTTTATAGAAGCCAATTCACATAATTTGAAACACACTCACACTCGTTCGCAATTTCACTTCGATAATATTATAATCCGTTATAATGTAAGTGATCCGAAACTAATCGATTCACCCTTACCGTTTAATTGCATTTCGTGACAGGCGTTAGGCACAACTTGGGCGTAATAATTGCTGTAACAAAATTAACAGTGAGCCTACGTAAACAGACCTTCACATAATACGGTGATACGATATTTGTTTTAGTATACTCAACATAATTATGTTCACTGGAGGTACGTAAAACATCGATTTTCTTTATATTAATAGATTAGCAAACAAGCATGCTGATCACCTGGTGTTTAGTGATCACTGAAACCTATGAATATCCACATAACACCTCAACTAGTGTGGTTTTGATGATGTTAGAGCCTTATGTCGAAGGCTCGCCTGCGGCGGCAACACCGCTGCACCTATTGCTGCCGTAAAGCAGCAGTGTCAGAACTGATGTGTTTCGGTTTGAAGGGTGTAGTTAGTTAGACGGCACTGGACTGGAGGCATTCCATACTCCTCCTCACGAGTGGCAACGCATCCACACACACAGCCTCAGTGTGAATGTCCATGGGCTGCAGAGACCACTTAACATCAGGTAGCCTGCATGTTCATTTGTTATTCTGTTTATATAAAAAAAAACTAGGATGGAAGACCCATGTCCTATTTGTGGTCGTATGTGGACGCGTTGCTACTCCTGAGGGCTAAGTTGGAATGTCTCCTGTCCCGTGTCTTATGCCTAACCACACCCTACACATTTCTCAAAACTGTCAATGAAAATGGGGCAAACGCCTCCGGTGTTGCAAATATCGTTTAAACGAAGTTTATCTACTAGTACGAAATTTGATGTTTGGCGTATTGAAAAAAAAAATCCTGACAACGCCAGTAGTTAGATTTGACCCATTTTGAAAAGTTGCTAAGGTTATTATGTATGACAATGAATTTTTGTACTAAATTTTATTGCGATCTGTCGAAATTGCGATCGCTATCTTAGCTTTTGGTATATCATTTTCGCACGAGGTTCCATAAACAGGAAATATAATTTAATCATTAAAAGTTTTAATCTTAGAAACACACGTGATATTTTGTGACCGAGACAAAAAGATAATATTCCTAGCCGGTCCGTTTAGCATAATTTTGTCTGAGATCCTTGTCGTTTATAAAGTTTACTAAGTTCCATAAAAGTATAATCGTTCCGAAACTCCCGGTAACAAAGAAAAGTAATGTGGAAATGGAATGTACTTTTGGTATTTTTCCCTTAATTTCACATTTCAATTCTTATTGTATAAATATTGGATTCTTAAAAAGTTTAATCCGTATTTTAAACATTTAACCCGCTTTGAGTAATTTAAGTAGCGATAACTTAGTGGTTTATTATCTTGCCCTCCCGCTCCAACAGTTAGGGTTCAAGTCCCAGCATGCTCCTCAAATTTTTCGAAGCTATGTCTGCATAATTTTTTTTATCAATAACTTTAACTGTGAAGGAAAACACCGTGAGGAAACTACATGTTGATTTCTCCATAATACTCAAAAATATGTGAAGTTGGCCATTCCACGCTTAATCAGTGATGGACTTTAGGCAAAACCTTTTGCTATCATTGAATTTAACCGTGAAATTAAAAGTTGCGGGGAACTACATTTCTTCAAAATATTCAAAGGAGGGTGAATCCGCCAATACGCTCTGGAACAGCGTGGTGGACTATGGCCTTAATCTTTGAGAGTAGACGCATGCTCAGTAGTCGCACCATAATGATTCGATGATGATGAGGTTATTTATTTTTATTTTATGTATTTTTATTTAAATAATAAATAATCTTGCAATCTTTCGGCTGAAAGAGGCACGCTGGAACGTACATAGGTAGTACCCAATTCGAGACTTATCAAACTATAGTATAACGATATTTTTTTGCTGCAACCTTTTTAATGTTTCACTATTAGCATCTAGAGTATACTCGGCCACGCTGCTCTAATGCGGCTTAGCGGCTTGTGAGTATTTCAAATTCATAATTTGGATCTCGTACTCTCTTGTATGGGATAATTTCCCATTGTTTTTAATTGAAACTTATGAAGTTAAACAATGAAGTTGTCACTTCATTATTACGGATCACAGCGGCGCGTGTATGTAATCGAAATTGGATCGAAAGTTAATATTAAGTGTGATTAAAACTTAAGTTAATATGGAAAAGCTTTATTAACCCTCGGTAAGGTAACTTTGATATCCGTTAAGAAGGAAGTTGAACGGAAAATACGTTAATGAGTTTTTCGACAACCTTATATTCCAGTATTTGAAAAGTGACTGCGTCATATCGAGGTTTAGTTTTGATAAGTAAGTTTTAGTAAGTTAAAGAACTCACTTACTGTTTCTAATTTATGAGCGTATTAAATGTTATTCCTAAGTTTTCAAAGGAAATTCTGTATTCTTGAGTCTTCCTATCACACCCTTCAAACCGAAACACAACGAAAACTGCCGCTTTACGGAAGGAATAATTGCAACCTTGGTTTGGCCGCAGGCCAATCTTCGACATAGAACTCTGCGGCCGAGAAATAATGCGCCATATAAATAATAATAATAATAAAAGCCTTTTTCTCTCCACGACTTATATCTGGTATAAACAAGTGACATTTAAAATATTAATCGAAAGAATAAAAAATATGTTTATATGCTAAGTATTAATAAACAAATATATAAATAAGTCGTGGCCCTATCACGGGTATAGCCTCCTGCTACGTTTTCCACAGATGAAACCTGATGAAAGACAGGTTTCCTGTCCTTCATCAGGTCCTTCTAGTTTTTGCCTACGGTTTTTTGTAGATCAGACCAGCGATCTTTTGGTATACCTCTGGCTCTTTTTTCTTCGACATGAAAAATGCGATATGTACATTCAATTTAAGATCCCAATTAAATGGAATATGTAAGCTTCCATCAAACAACTTATACTGTCTTGATATATGAGCGGACAGGTATTGCCTGAGTGGGAAATTCTTCGCCACTACTTTTTGACATAAACTTTTAAACTCGGAATTGCTATGCAACGTACCGCCTTCATATCTCATAATCGGAACGGACACGAGCCGTTTGATTGGAATTGTTCCAGTGAGACGTACTTCCGGCGATTCACTGTTTTCAGACGAACGATGGCAGGATATTAATGGAATATTGACAATTGCTTTTATGGTTTTTGGTGATAGAGGCTTATGTCAAAGGCTCGCCTGCGGTGGCACCACCGCTTTACCTATTTCTGCCGTAAAGCAGCAGTGTGAGTACTGCTGTGTTTCGGCTTGACGGTTGTATTTAGGCAGAAGACACTGGATAAGAGGCAACACATTCTCATACTACTTTGTTATTCCATCACGTTCCATTAATTGAATAGATTTAATTGATAGATAGTTCATGTCTTGAATTAATATAAATAAAAAAAATTAAACTGTGAAAGTATAGGATTCTCAACGAATTTTTCCCGTCTTTGTCTCCTTACCTTTTCTGTCTTAATTCCGTTAACGGAAACCCTGGTACAAGCTAGTAACTATATGTCAAGCTCGTTTGCAAAACATTCGGTTGTAAAATAAATTGGTAAAGTTTTTTTAAAACATTCAATATAAAATTTCTCTGACGTTGAAATTATCCCGATTTCATTGCATTCTTAGCCTAACGAGATCGAGCTCTACTGCATGTCCAATTAATGTTCCAGAAACTTTGTCCCTGTTCTTGAGGTAGAACTCAGTGTATTAAAGTTTGTGTAACTTTTTAAAAAGATTTGCTAAATTAAACCTTCATTCCAGGTGCAAAATTGAGAATTTTTTAAGTTTATGTAGGCCCGTTTTTAAATTCAAATGTGAATTAGAACATGATTGTACTTGCCGTTCAAGGTTTAGATACAGCAGCAATAATTATGCCAGAAGACACAAGAGGAACTGAGCAATTTATACAGACTCGAAGTGTTCCAACTTATTTCTGAACGTAATTAGGACTAATCCTAAGAAGAATAAAAGTCTAATTTAGTGTCCATAAACTGTAGCGACTTCTAAAGATAAGTTTGTTTTGTTTTCCCTTTCGCAAAGATACATAAATTCAATTATGAGTTTGTTATACCGTTTATTTTTCAATCAGGCATTGAACTCCCTCTTCATAGTGCTTAGTTAAATATTAGTAAATCTAATCATTAATATTTAACTCGGATCACTTGATGGTAGAGCTAGGTAGAGTATTATGCACAACTGCTGCACCTCCTTCTGCCGTAAAGTAACAGCGTAAGAGCTGCTGTTTTTCGGTTTGAAAGGTGTAGTTAGTTAGGCAGGAGACACTGGACAGGAGACATTCCAACTTAACTTAACTTGGATGGTGGTAGAGTCTTATGTCAAAGACTCGCCTGCGGCGGCACCACCGCTACACCTATTTCTGCCGTAAAG
>DWKW01003443.1:0-10010 GCA_018250115.1 Doberes anticus
AGCACACAAATACCCAGACCAGGTACAGAAATCTAAATTTATCATTAAAAGTTCTGCCCCGTTGGGGATAGAACCCAGGACCATCCGAACAGCAGATCGCACATCGACCACGGCGCCCTACAGGTCGTCATATAAATATATAAGCTAGCAGAATCTTGTCGAAGGCTCGCGCGCAGTGGAACCACCACAAAAAATATATATGTATATATTTATATCTTGACGACCCGTATAGCGCCGCGGTCAAAGTGCGGTCTGCCGTTCGGAGGGTCCTGGGTTCAATTCCTAGCGGGGCAGAAATTTGAATGATGAGTGCTTGTTTCTGTGTGTGTCACCCACGACACAGGTTAAATCCTACTGTGGGGCTATGAGTGTGAGACGTTTATTTATTTATTTATTATTTATATACATTACATACAATTTGTATTGCAGCGGCTGAGGTAGACAACTCAAAATTGATACGCTTATGTGGCCCAGGACTTCAGCATTGCAAACTCGTCATCGTCCTCTGAAATTGAAAATTATACAAGGATTTATTTAATTGATGGTGATAGTCGAATGCATGGGCAGCAGTGACCACATGACATCAGTTGAAATACTGCTTGTTTGCTTTTCCGTAAATCTATTAAAAAAATAAGCTTTTCTGCGGCGGCACCATCGCTGCCCCGATTTCTACCGTAAAGAAACGGTGTGAGCACTTTTATTTTTGGTTTGAACTGTATAGTAAGAAAGAATAAACAGAATAAACTTAGTCCTTATATAGGACTTCTGTCATATTCGAGATTAAATGTACATGTCCGGGGACTGCAGTGACCATTTATCATCAGGTGGCCTGCATGTTGGTTTGCTACTCCAAGAACAAAAATTTAACACATTAAACCCAGCAAAAGCTGGGCTACCTGACATGCCGTAGACAGACAGCAATTAAAGTTTTCATAAGCCCTATTAGAGAACTACTGCTTTATAGGCAGTATCATGAACTAGGCAGAAATGATTCTTTAAATCGAACCTTACATTACAACTAGTAGACAGTTTGCTAGCAAAAGTTTCAAGCACCACTCACCACTCTGCTTCGACTTGCTGGCCTTGGGTTTGTCCGGCACCAGAGCAGCTGCAGGCACATCTGGCAGGTTGTCTGTTGGTACACTGATACCAATCATCTCCTTGTCTAGGTCCTCCTGTAAACAGATATATATATATGTTTAATAGCATTATTAATATTATTATCCACTAGTCGGCATGAGCCTCCTCTTCAAAATGAGATGAGTTTTAAAATTATTTCACATCCATATGAAGCTAATTAATATTGAGCTAGCATGGTCATCCCACATTATCATGAACCTACAGTGAGAGCCCTTCATTTTCCTTACTTATTCTTCAGCTGTTCCATTTCATGATGGAATTAGAGCTCTGCTCAGCTAAATACACCACATGGCCAAGGCCCCACTATACAACAGAGGATATCCTGTACTTGACTCATAAAATAGCCATGTCCACATGAAGCCACTGGCTACTACTGGCATATCCAGCACCTGCAACAGTGTGATCCAGTAGGGGAAACTTGTGTCCACTACTGGTTTTATGATGTTTATGATGATGAAGCCGTCAAGGGTAACTGACCTGTTCCAGTTCCTCAAGCTCGCGCTCGAGTTCATCCTCGTCGATGTCGTTGGGGAAGGCCACGTTGTTGCTGATCGCGTCCGTGATCTCGCGCGATATGTCGTGCTGCTCCGCTATGTCGTCCATTATGTCGTGGACTTTGTCCACGTCGCTGGGGGAAAATATTTAGATAGAGCTAAGTGATCATCACATTTCATTAAATAACTTTGTGAAATGAAGAACAAATCATCCTTGGATGGTTCATTCATATATTGTTCACAAACTTCACTGAAATGTAGTTTTCGGGATAGCCACCCTAATTTATAATTACAAAAAACATATTTGTGAAATGTTTATTTAACATTGTGATTTAAAATTGTTTGTATATACAAACATAGATCGACACAAATATGTAACACTTTGACAACGTGACACGTTGATGTAACGTGTGACATATGTCACAGATTACAAAATAAAGTGTATTCATTCTTTATACATATAATAGTATATAGTATCCATGATAAGCTCCCAGTCACACTGGGATTGCAATAGAGAAGTATTTGTGTATGTGTCTATATATACCATAGGTTGTATGGTTCTATATTCAAACTTCAAAGCTACCCAAGGTATCCATCATAAGCTTCCAATCACAAGAGGGTTGTTAGGAGATGAGACTATCGTAAAGTCAGTATGATATTATGAAACAAAATAAAAACCACATATGACTTATACATCAAGCTTATAAATACTACTTACAGTAACAATAGTGCAATTAAAGATACACCAAAAAACAGTATTACATACTTAAAACAATAGTTTCATATTACAAACTATTGAAATATTTTGAACTGTGACAACTATAGATTTGGGAAAGCAAATTACGTAAAACCACTTGTACATTCGGGAGGTCAATTAAAGTGAATCTGTTGTGTGTAAAAACAGAACTTTTCATTTGATTTACACAATTTGGACAAATTAATATTTTTTTGAAATTCTGTTGTCAATTGTGTTGAAATTGAAAATATAATATATAATACTAACATATCCTTGTGTGCGAGTTTCATAGCATTAGCCGCATCCTTCATAGTGTTAAGCACTTGAGCATTAGTATTTGCACCCTCCAGTGCTTCCCTCTGAGCTTCAATCTGTGTGAGAGTTCCATCAATCTGGGTCAGCTGCTTCTCATACCGCTTCTTACGTTTTAAAGCTGCAATAGCAGCTGTAAACAAGAAAACAAAATTATAGAAAGCTAAATTAACTTAAATACGCAATGGTGGTGAGCAGCACCTCTGCTTTCTACTGTAAAACAGCAGTGTGAGCATTACTATATTTCTATTTGAATAAGAAAGAAAAATATTAAAATAAGTATGATGCAAGAAACCTGACAAGGTGCCACTCCTGTCCTATCATATGAATCCCATCTGAGATCTCAGAGACTCATATGAGCTGGGTGAATGCCATGGGATTATCATCAGCAACAACCGATTACTGTCCTACTGCTGGGCACAAGTCTCTCAATGATTAGAAGAATTTACATAGCCTTCTACGATGACAAAGTTTAGATTAGTACAATTACATGCCTTTAAATTCATCCAATGTTTTCGTTTAACAAAAAGCAAGTCTTTGCATTATTTTTAAAAATGTGCACTTTAAGCAAAGTTTTGAACTCAGTGGAACAGAAGGCAGACTATGCTGTGATTTTACGGAGTAAAAATCTTATAACACAATCTCATGCCCAAGTGATAAGTGATCTTATAAATCATAGCTTTCTGAACAGGAGCAGTATATAAATGAAGATATCAATTATATATCATAATACTATTGACCATGAAATATAGAGTTTAAACAATGCTACTGTGATCCTATTAAAAAAAATATCATTACATTATCTTAATGACTCATGATTAAGAAATTAATGTATTGCATACAAACAGTTTATACTAAATCTGAGTTAAAACATGTCCATATTCACTGTGCTACATTTGTTTCGTTTAGAAACGAATATTGTATTAGATAAGTAAGACTCGAACGATATTAAACATTAACCACAAGGTCAGGACGTTGTCAACAAAATGTATTTATCAAATTTTTCTCGTACAGAAAGTAATAAAATTGCAACTTTAAGGATCTGAAGGCATGATTTACCTCTTTTATTCTTTGTGCCATTTTTCCTAGCTGTCTGTATTTCAACCTCGATTTTTCGCTCGAGAAACTCCTGCTTTTTGATCAGCAATTCTTCCGTCTCACGCAACTTTTGTATCGCCTCGTGTGTTGTGGGGCCCTTATCCTCCTTTTTACCACCAAAAAGCTTCCCCAAGAAACTCATTTTGTTACTAGTTTATTAACTTAAATCTACAATATTGACAACAACAGCAATATTTCACTAACTACGCGTCCAACATTTATTTCTTGTTCACTTCTTTTAAAGAAATATGCGTCATCTGCACTCTGCACTGATTGGGAAATGCGATCAAAATATGTAAATTAATATCCACTATTCTGAAAATAAAACAAACGTTTTAAATGGTTTTTTAATCATTCTCAACAAAATATTATTTAAAATGCTTTAATTAATGATTAAAGTAATTTAACTTAAATTTGATTACAAACTAACATACTTTTTTTACAAAATATTTACAAATGTGTTTTGAATGTACCTTCTGAACGCATTTCAAGCTGTTTTGTAATTTGTGTCAAAACAAGACATAATAATATGTGTCATAAACTCCACCATTTATTTACGTTACAGTTCAATATTCCATGTGAAATTATTAAATTCGTCTTCGTCTTTCACGTAAAACATGTATAAGCTGATTGATAAAGTGGCTTTTGGATAAATTCAGCTGACACTAATCAACTAATGTCACTTGTCTATTTCTCTTTATAATCTGTTTTTTCGCAACTAGCTGTCGTTGTCAAAAAAGGTTAACTAATAATACTCTGTGGTTTTAGGAGAAAGGGTGAATGCAGATGTAAATAATTTAATAGTTTTTTTAGGCAAATACGTAAAATTGTTAATTAACATTCATTGAAAATTATAAATATTCCTTAAAATGGTGCGTGTCATAACTCAAGAGACATACGACGAAGTGGTCAAAGAAAATATAGACGAATTTGACATGAGCCCTGAAGAAGCAGTTAAAGAGGCTGTAGCGCAGTTTGAAGCTCAGGTATCCTATATTCTT
This sequence comes from Doberes anticus, assembly GCA_018250115.1. Taxonomy (NCBI): domain Eukaryota; kingdom Metazoa; phylum Arthropoda; class Insecta; order Lepidoptera; family Hesperiidae; genus Doberes; species Doberes anticus. The sequence goes on from DWKW01003443.1 coordinate 4,782, forward strand.
TATGTCTAAGAATTAAGGCATCCTATTGGCATGTTGGATACTGATTTGATGGTGGTAGTCTTTCTGTCGTAAAATAGCGGTGTAAAAATTGCTGTGTTCGCCGGATTGAAGTATGTAGTTAAGCAAGAGACATTGGATAAGGGGCATTACAAATTAGTCCTCAGCAATAGCAATGCATCCATATACAACCTCTGATAGGACTTCCATCCTAATGAGGTTCGATGTGGATGTATGGGCTTCATTCATGGGCTGCAGTGACTACTTATATGAGATGGTCTGCTGCTATTCTGTAATGGGCAAGATTTTAGATTTGGCGTCCTATGGAGAATTAGGTAAAACACTTTATTTTACTAGTTTGCTTTCACTATTAAAGCAAGTATAGTGAATCTCCAACTGTAGATAACTCTATGGAAACATTTGTGTTGTGTGCTTCGATCATCCTACTTATTCATACTTTACAATTAACAATTATATTGATGATGGTAAAGCCTTATTTCTAAGGCTTGTCTGCAGTGAAATCATTGCTCAACATATTTCTGATGTCAAGGAGTTGGCGTCTTGAGGTCTTGTTATTGTGTTTGTCTGTATCATGATACCCACCACTAAGGGTAACCTAGTTAGAGGCTATAAGTGTGATTTAGCAGAGTACAATGAGACAGTCTGCTTAGTCCGCACTTGGTTTACTATGGCCTTAACCCTCTCATGTGTGGCGCCCAGCAGTGGGTTGATGATGACACTGAAACAGGAGGCGTTCAAACTTAGTCACCAAGAGTATGAATACATGACTTCAGGCCTAATGGAGATTTGATGTGGATTTCCACGGGTTGCAGCAACTTCCTAATTTTAGGTGGCCTGCATAATCTTTGCCACATTAATAAAAAGAAGAACAACACCTTACTTGCCAAATGATGCAACACTTATTCTTGCACACACATTCACCAAATTATGACCTATTGGTCACTGCCGTGACTCCCTTTTCATACTAGTTCTATAGATTGATATATAAAAAAAAACTTCATCAAACTGTGAATTTTCAGAACTATTCTCAGTTCATACAATTACTCTTAACTCCTTTGAACAACTAATCCAATCGGATAAGTTTCGTCCACAGCAACTGGACACATGGCAGTCTTCAAATGTTCATATTTCATACTTGTTCCTTGCCACAAATGTGCTAGATGTGCTAATAGTTTCCAGCTGAGTTATTGGGCGTGACATATGTATGAGGATCTTAAAAAACGGTGTTAAAAGACTCATTCTTACTTTCCATCTTCTTTCTTCCGTTCTTTCCTTCCTTGCTTCCTACCTCAATTCCTCTAAAGCCGGCAATGAGTTGTTGACAGGATGATGTAAACGACAATAAACAATGGTGACCACTTACCACCACGCTGCCCATATGCTAGTTTCTTAACATAAAAACAAAAGAAAAGCTCTTTAAAATAAAAACATGGACTTAATTTGATGCCACACAAACAGAGCCATCATCAATAACTGTAGCAGTAGTTTAATATTTCTTCTGTAGGTATGTTCATATTTTCAGGGTGTGGATTTGTCTAACATAATAAAAGACCTGGCATTGAGTGACAGCGGTGACCATCTTGTGTCAACTACTCTAAAAAAATTAGAAAATCTGTATATCAGTGACGATTGCAATGACGATAAAGTCTTAGATGAATTGAATGTATTAATGGTAAGGAGTTTATGCCATTTCTTATGTGAAAATTGAGTCACCTAATGTTACATTTGAGCCTTCTGTTGATACCTATTTCTGTTGTAGAGCAAAAGTGTAGGCATTAAAAATCAGGTGGCCTGCATGCTGTTGTATGGGAGCCCTTAAATATTTGTTTTGTTTTAATTTCATTATTTATTTTTAAAGTAACTGAATACACTTTAAACTCTAAAACTCATTACACTGTTTTAATTTATTTCTAGTAAAACCACCTTTGTGACAGCAAATAAATGAGTTTATTATTTATTATTCTGTGAATATTTCAAGCATCTACCTGTTGCCGTTATCAATATCAAGCAAAAAAAACACGTTTGTTGTATAGCCCCCTTAAATATTCATTTTATTCTGTTTTTTAGGATTTATTGTTATAGCTGCAACAGACTTCATATGTGACAATTTAAACAGTCTAATTATCGTGGTTTATGAGAAACAGCCTGGTGACAGACAGACAGACTGACAGAGTGATTGTGGGGGCACAGTCTTATGTCAAAGGCTCGAGTTTTGCAGCACCACTGCAGCTGTTATTTGTACTGTAAAGCATCAGTGTGAGCACTGCTGTGTTGCAGTTTATGGGTGTAGTTAGGCAGAATACATCAGACAAGAGGCATTTCAACATAGTCCTCAGGAGTAGCAACGCTTCCACATGCAACCTCAAATAGAACTTCAGGCCTTTTTGTAGTTGAATGTGAAGACTCTAATCAAAAGTGATGATCTATTTTGTATATTAAGATTTGATCATTTTGCTGTCTGTAAAAACTGACAATCATTTATGAATAGTCAAAATCCACCGATTGTTTCTATTTTTCCAAATAATATGATATTTAAAATTTTCAGTCAGAATGCAACAAAGATATAGCACACAGGATTCGGGCGGGCAAGGAAGGTGCTTACAAAATATTGGTGGATCTTCTAGAGTCCAAGCACAAATTGCACATACAGGAGACATACTTGAAAGATAGAATTTGCATAATCCGTACCCTTAACACTTTAACGGCTTTAATGGATGTCCAGCCAGATTTACTCGACCAGAAAGGCATTGACCTCATAAAGGAGTAAGTATTTATGGCCTGAAAACTTGTAAGTTGTATTATTTCAATTTATTCAAACGCTTCTATATTAACAGAGTAGCAAATGATCACGCAAGTCAAGTGGTCAGTGCAGCCCATGGACACCCATATTTAATCTCAAATAGAATTAATAGAAATAGAATAGCCTATCTGATACTATATGTAGATGTGAGAACTCCTGAGAACTAAGTTGAAATAGATTCTGTATAGCATAATCTGCCCAAAAATACCCTTCAAACCAAAACTACACTGCTGCTTTACAGCTGAGATAGATGCAGCAGTAGTGCAGCCGCAGCTGAGCCTTGAACATAAAGCTCTACTACCATCAAATAATATAAAATAATTCGTTAATGCATGTGAAAACTTGTGGTTGACCATTATGTGCTGTTGTAATGTCATAAATTGTATGTATTATATAAGTTTTCCATAAAGAATATAAATATGTGTAATTAAATTTAACTGCAAAGGCATCAATGCTATATCTATGCCTGCCTTAGACAGTACTGCTGTATCCGGGTCTAAATATTGTGGAAGTCAGCATAATAGTTCAACTCCAACTTCATCTTCAAGAATAGCAGTTCAGCCGTGGCTGAGCACAGTTGCAACTCCATTCCATATTGACTTAGGTTAGCGATAGATGGAGGGAATAAAGCAATATGTCAAGTCATAGATAGAAAAAGAATTGTGCCTGCTTATCAAAGACTTCAATATTTAGAACATTTTAGACATTCCAACTTGGACTTCAGGAGTATCATGTACATAAGACCTGGGATAGAACTTCAGACCTATTTGAGGTTTGGTGCCGATGACTGTGGATTGTAGTGACTACTTCAGATCTGGTGGTCTGCATGCTCATTTGCTACAGCTTTATAAAAAAAACTAAGGCTAGCTAGCTTATCCGCTCCAATTCTGTTCCTGGACTGTCTACTTGTTTCTCTGTGTGTTTCTGTCACTCATGCCACAGGGGATCCTAGCCTGGAGCTATGTGAAGCTTGATAAACGGATCCATTTTAGATTAAAATTTGAGGGTTGATATAAAAATGTTGTTTTTTAATTGAAAGTTGATTTTACTACTTTTTTTTAAATTCGTTATCCTATTTTACAGTATTTTAGACAAAACTGAGAATGAAGATATATTGATATCTACATTGAAATGGCTAAATGTTTGCTGCACGAAACATGAAATGAATCGGCAGAGAATATTTGCTAAGAATATTGGGGAGAATTTCAAAAATATTCTCAAGAAGGATAATTCTAAGGTGATATTTAATATAGTGATTTTACTATAGTATATTAATAGTATTATAGTATCAATGAAATTCGAGAAAATTTATATTTCTTGAATTATTTTTCTTATATGGTACAGCTAATCTTATAAACTGAAACCAGTCTTAGGCTTCAAAGGGTCCGAATTCGAATCCCTGTACTCACTTATGTTTTTTGTGCATGCTGGTAATTGAAGCTGGGCCCGCCCGTCTGTTTAGCAGGATTTTGACAACCACTATGGCGCCGTGATCGAATTGTTCAGGCCTGGGTTCGATTAACAATGGGGCAGAAATTTGAATGATGAGTTCAGATTTGTTTGCCAGGTCTGGCATTCTACATGTATCTACTTGTTTCTGTGTCCATGGAACCCACGGCAGAGAATCCTGGTTATGAGCTGGTTATGTTATTTATCTTCCTAAGAACGGTTCTCGAATGGCGACCGTCTCGGCACAGAGGAGTACAGATCGCACTCCGACCAGACAGACTGATGACCTGAGAGAAACAGCGGGAAACTGCTGGATTCAGTGGGCGCAGGACCGGACGGTGGACAATTTTTTTATTAAAAGGATAGCAAACGAGCATGCAGGCCACCTGATGTTAAATGGTCTCTACAGCCCATGGACATCCACACCTCCAGTTGTGTCGATGCGTTGCTATTCCTGAGGACTAAATTGGAATGCCTCCCGTCCAGTGTCGTCTCCCTAACCACACCCTTCAAACCGAAGCACAGCAGTTCTCACACTGCTACTTCACAACAGAAATAGGTGCTACAGTGGTGTCACCGCAGGCGAGCCTTCGACATGAGACTCTACCACCATCAAATTAGGGGAGGCCTAAGTCCAGCATGTGACCTCCAAAGGCTGATGGACTGCTGGATTTATCTTTAACGCTCTTGTTTCAGTTGCTGATAGCGTGCTCGCAGGCAATACGAAAGTTCGCCTTGGACGATGACGTCAGAGTTGAGTTCGGCAAAGCTCACGAACACGCAAGGCAGCTCGGTACCCTTTTAGTGGTACCACTCACCGGTTTATTGAAAGGTATTATAAATAAATAAATAACGTTTCACACTCACAGCCCCACAGTCGGATTCAACCTGTGACGCGGGTGCCATGGACACACACAGAAACAAGCACACAAACACCCAGACCAGGTACAGAAATCTAAATT
>DWKW01003444.1:0-10009 GCA_018250115.1 Doberes anticus
TCTGAGATCCTACGTGGATGCGTTGCTACTTTTGAGGACTCTGAATGCCTCTTGTCCAATGTCTTCCACACCCTCGAAACCGAAACAGAGCAGTAATCACACTGCTGCTTTACGGCGCTAATAGGCGCAGCGGTTGACGCAGCACGCAGGCCTTAGATTAGACATAAGACTGTACCAACATCATATTAATCAACTTTTATTATTAAATAGAATTAGTAAATGATTAAGATTTATTATTAATAATATGTTATGTCGGTAAAAGGTAACACAAAAAGAACACGAGTTATCGATTTTGCATTAAGCAAAAAAATAAATATTAAAACAATAAACAGCTGAAGTATTTTACTTTATTTCTATATCTTTTAAAGAATGATTTACGTTTAACCAAAAAATTACATCACAGCATCCCTGGTGGGGATCGAACCCACGACCTTTGGATTAGAAGTCCAACGCGCTATCCTCTGCGCCACAGGGACGATGCAAGTATAATCCAAAATCTATATCAGGCTGAACAATTTAATAAACGAAAATATTTTGTAAATTCATTATCAATCTTCAACCCATTATTGTCCCACTATTAGGCACTGGTCTCCTCTCAAAGATGAGAGGGTTTAGGCCATAGTCCACTATAAAATTATAGACAACACTCAGGCACGCAGGTTTCCTCACGATGTTTTCCTTCGTCGTTAAAGCGAGTGATAATTAACTTCTAATAAATGTATTAGAGTTTTGGAATAATCATAATCAATAATTCTAAAAAATTTAAGGTGCGTGCCGGAATTCGAACCCCGACCCACCTACCGAGATTCTAAACCCCGAACTTAAATTAACTACCGAGATTAAATTATTGTTAATCTCATTGCAAATTTTTTGTCACTGATTCGTGTCTTTTTAAGAACTGGAAAAGTCAGCAAGTCGCACTGCCGTATTGATAATGCTCACCAATAAACATCAGCGTAATCTGAGCCCCGCCTCAGCTCATGCAGCATGTGCTTGGTCACGGTGTCCCATATGCGGATGATTGTGCCTCGAGCCGATGCCGTTGCTAGCTTCGCACCGTTGGGTGATAGGCTGAGGCATACAAGGTCTGTTTGGTGGCAGCCGACCACCGCTGGCGAACTGGACTGAGCTCCTTTCACTGCTCGGGAGACATCCTGAAGAAAATGGCAATTGCATTGAACAGATTTCAATTGTGAGTCGCCACGACTTACGCACCTTACTTAGTTGTAAAGTTCTTTGGTTTGGTATTCGATGGACAAAAAACTTGTTTGTGTCATCATTGCCAGAAGCAATAAGTACTAGACATAATTTAGTAAAATACGTTAACAAATTCGATTCGGAAGGGAAAATAAACTATTAACGAATGTACTCGGTTAAACCGAATGCGGCAGACGCGATAAACATTTTCGGTAACCGAATTAACGAAACCGGTTTGTTAGATCACTAGATGATTCGACATGTTAACTTTGATTGATGGCGCTATCTTACAAGTAGTCTTACCAGTAAATCCAATATCCAGCAGTTGCAAATTCTAAACAGCATTTGCAAATTCTAAACAGCAGTTGCAAATCTAACCAGCGGTTGCAAATTCTAACCAGCAGTTACAAAGTCATACCAGCAGCTGCAAGGAGCCGCGTCGGTGCGCCAGTGCGGCCAGCAGCTGCGGCGCGCTGGGGTCAGTGGCGAGCGCGCACAGTGGCCGCGCTGCCGCCGGAGTGCGCAGCAACGCCACTCGCCCCAGCGAAGGCAGCGATAAAACTTGTACCGACGACGTCAGCACCACTGCCACTCTGCAATAGGATTGAATTAATGTGTTAGCTCTGCGGCATGTATCACCATCAACATCTAGATGTTACTCTCATAGACCACTTACTTCTAAAGTTACTGCTAGAGTGACCATTAAATTTACTAACATTTCCACCAACGCTTCAGCTGCCGGCGACAGAAGTTTCATCTACACGAACTGGATACATGACATTCGTTCGCGCTCGTGTTTGCACAAGCCGTGACATAAGCTCACAACCTTTATCCATAACGTACAATAGTTTTATTTGTTCAATCGGTTTTAATGGAATTTATGAATTTTTGTCCTAAATTCACGAGGACAAAGTCGCGTGCACACAGTAGTATAAAATAATAAACGCACCTAGTTTCGCGCCTGGTAATTAGTAGTTTAAACAATAGCTATTCTTGGTAGAAGATAACCCGGAACCAAAACTACGTTTACGCCAAGGATAAGGTAATTCATGACTTGAATATAAAGGAGACTCTTTGTTTTATATCTTTAAATCTAAATTGCATTTTCGTGTATTATTTTAGTGGTGTGTTCAAATGGATCAAGTATTTAAATACATTTTTTTTTTCTGACGGAATAGCAAACGAGCAAGCAGGCCACCTGATGTTAAGTTAAGTAGGACGGAAGTCCTATCTGAGGTGGTATGCGGAATTGTGGATGCGTTGCTATTCCAGCTACTCAAGAGGATTAAGTTGGAATGCCTAGTGTCCAGTATCTTCTGCCTAACTACACCCTTCAAACCGAAACAGCAGTTCTTATAGTGCTCCTTTACGGCAGAAAAAGGCGTAGCGGTGGTACCGCCGCAGGCGAGCCTTCGACATAAGACTCTACCACCATCATTATTTACATAGTTTGCGGTTAGGCAGAATACACTGGACGAGACTCCAAATTGCTTCTACGGAATAGCGGCGACTTCAGATAAGACTTTGGACCTTCTTGAACTTGGATGTGGATGTCCATGGGTTGTAGTAGCCACTTACCATCGGGTGGCATGCATGCTCGTTAGCTACTGCTTTAATATAATATGTATATAAAAAACCTTGTATGTATGAAAAGATGTGTTCTTATACCATTAATTCTATTGCGTTGAATCTTTGGTGAGTTATGGTGTAAAGTACAGTCATTTTATGTGGTGGCACATTTTAAGTGGTAGCGATAGGTGGCTCGTGTGTTGATGAAACAAATTAATGATAACCCTTATAGCACAGTGGTAAAAATGTCGGTCTGCCATTCCGATAGGTTCGATTCTTTTTTTTATTCTAAAGGAGTGAGGAGGAGCAAACAAGCGTACAGGCCACCTGATGTTGAGTGGTCACTGCAGCCCATGGATATCCTCATCCAAGCTCAACTAGGAAATCTTGTCCGAGTTCGAACGTTGCTGCGTTGCTACTCCTAAGGACTAAGTTGGAATACCTCGTGTCCAATTTGTTCGCCGCTTTACCGACCTTTTTTTTATTACCAACCTAATATCGTGAAGAAACTTGCATGCCTGAAAGTTCTCCATAAGTTTCTCAAAGGCATATGAACTTCTTCCGCTAATGGCCAGCGCAGTGGTCAGTATATATAAGTGAAATACCACTGACTGACTCCATCACAAAATCTCAAGAACTACTTAAACGATTAAGCTGAAAGTCAAGTCGGTAGTTTGCAGTAGACGCCATCTAAGAAAGCACTTTGCAACAAGACGGAAGAATTTATACGAAATTTCCGTTTTTGCTATTACAGGTATGAAACATGGTGTTTAGGTAGACAATAAAAAAAAAAGTAAGAATATTTTTTCGACATTAATGATTAATTAAGATGATTAAGAAGAGGGTCCAAAGAGGATTTGGTGACATGGCGGGTTCAGCTAGTGTAACGATTAACAGCTATTATATCGTCCGCCAATCCGAACTTGGCCAGCGTGGTGGATTTTGGCTTAATCTCTCTCATCTCTGAGAGAAGACCCGTGCCCAGCAGTGGGACAATAATGGGTTGCTGATATACATATATTATTATATCGCTATGGTATATCATTAGTAGGTACTGTTACCGTTAAACGACTTGGTCTGATTATATGTCTGTTGCAATAATCAATCATCATTACTCGCCTTGAATACGAAATCAGTTAGATGTTATTGTATGATATTATGTAGTATTAAACCTTCATGTGATGTGATAAAATATGTATTGTAGTCACTTTACGTGTTAACTGACAACTAAAATCACGCAACACAGTTGTGTTGCGTGATTTTATTGTTATTATTGTACACAAATACCCGCCAAATTGCATAATTAACGCATATTTGCTCAACGGCTATCCGTGGACCTGATTATAATGAGGTTCTCAACCCCATCGTAATCAACCCATAATTGTCCAACTGCTGGGCACGGGTTTCCTCTCAGAGAAGTGAATTTAGATCATAGTCGACGACCCTGGCCAACGCTTCACATGGCTTTGAGAACATTATGGAGATGCTAGAGCACGCAGACTTCCCTCACTATGTTTTTCTTAACCGTTAAAGAAAGTGATAATTATTTATAATACGCACATAATTTTGAAAATTTATAATAAATAATATTTCGAGGAAATAGAGGTGCGTGCAGGGATTTGGACCCCGACCCACCAGAGTGGACCGAGATTCTTAACAATTACGCATTTTTATTAAAGTGTCTGAGAACGGCTGGGTTTCAGTTTGAATGGTGTGTTTAGGCAGAAGGCACTAAATAGGAGGCATTCTAACGTAGTCTTCAAGAGTATCAATGCATCCACATGCGACCTTCACATCTTCTACGAGTTCCGTTGTGAGGTTTGATGTAGACGTTCAAGAGCTGCAGTGACCACTTAACATCAGGTGGCCTGCATGCTCATTGGCTATTCCATTAATACATGTAAATATTAAAAAAAAAAACCGATAAACAGAAAAAAATCCAAAAGAAGTAGTTTCGGAGTTCACTGACATCTAAATAATCGATTAACCTTGTCTTAAAAATATGTTCATTGTACAGAAACGATCCCCTTACAATTTTATAATATTATCTATTTGTAGATAAAAGTACATAGCCCTGATTTATTGTTATTGAACCATAAAAAATATTAGTTACATCACGATGACGCTTACTAATATTTATGTGAATCTAAATTAAACCTTATCTTAGCCTTAATAAATAATTATTAGGTAGACGGTAGAAATTATCTTTTTTTTTGTTTATAGGTAAGGTAGGTTTATTTGTAGGTAATCTCAAAAATTACAAGACAAGTTTTCAAGAAGCTGGTCAACGAAAATCCTGCGATAACCCATACCTTACCTTCATTATCAATCCTTTAAGTCCCACTACTGGGCATGGATCTGCTCCCACAGAGAGTTTAGACTATTATGGTGATTTCTCAGGCATGCAGGCTGTCATTCAGTTTAATACCTTACCTTAGGGTGTGGGTATGTTTAACCTTAAATGGTATGCCTTAGGGTATGTTTAACCGTAAATGGTATGCCTTAGGGTATGTTTAACCGTAAATGGTATGGAAAACTTCCAACGGAGCTCCAATAATTCCAACGCATTAAGCGTTGATTCCACGAGTAAATTCCAAATAAAGTATTAAAATAAATTGTTAAAGGTTGCGCGGATTGGCAAGGTATATTGGTTTTAAAAGTGTTTGTTATTTGAAACGTGTCCATAACACAATTTAATATGCTTCGTTTACAAACTGTAGGTACGTTACCGACATTAAGACGTCAATGCATACGTAGATATACCTAATAAATGAATCATGAAATGAAATACCTGAAAATAGGTACTATTTGAACGAAACAATGAAACCTTTCACTATGTTTAGTTTGAGCGTTATCTTTCAAGGTATTTTTAATTAGTTTATAGAAGTAGTAAACGGGTATGCACTGCGCCGGACATGCAGTGATAACGCTCTCTTGAGGACTAAATTGGAACGCCTCATGTATAAAACGACATGCGGTAATAGCGCTCTCTTGAAGACTACATTGGAATGCCTCATATATGAGACGACATGCGGTGATAGCGCTCTCTTGAGTACTAAATTGGAACGCCTCATAGGTATATGAGACCCATCTCTTAGACAATAATATCTAATGGTTTCTCACTTTACATAGATAATTATAACGACCTGTACGGCGCAGTTGAACATTGAACGACCAATCTGCCGTTCAGAGGGTCCCAGGTTCTATACCTAGCGGCAGTAAAAATTTGAATGACGAATTTAGATTTCTGTACCTGGTCTGGGTGTTTCTGTGTTTGTCCATGGCACCCGCAGATAATTCTAGTGTGGGGCTATGAGTGTGAAGTGTTATTATATATTCTATATCAATAATAAATATATTGAATCATTGTTTAACAATAAATCATTATATTAAAAGCGAAAGGTTACGTTGTAAGCTTGTAATGGGTGCCTAAGTTGGAATGCCTCCTGCCATATTCTTTGCATAACTACACCTTTCAAATTCAGACCGAAACACAGCAGCGTGATTGCTTTACGGCAGACATAGGATGAACTTGAGACTCTACCACCATTAGAATCACCACGAATCACGCATGATTCATGTCCATTGTTTTAAGGCTGTGTCTGCTTATGGGACAATGATATACATATATACATATTTATTTTTTTAATAACACGCGGCGACAATTTCGCGAGCGCTCTACATACTGTTAAATATGTCGAGATAACGTCCATCTCTAAGAATAATTATTAGGTGAAGGTTGCTTTATCATCAAGACCTCGTTTAGGACAGCAATTATGACGTCACAAGTGCGAAATCACCTAAAGAATATGCACTTTAGAAATGTATTTATATAAATGACTAGATGATGCACGCGACTTCGTCAGGGAGAATTTAGAATAAAATATACAAAGTTCTTGCACACCGTCATCTATTGATAAGTTCAGAACTAAGAGTAATTTTAAGAATATTGAAGATTAACTATTGTCCCTTGGACACGTATTCCATCCATCAGCCTTTAGAGGTTCACTGCTGCACATAGGCCTTCTCTTAATTGGCGCCACTTCGTCCAATCCTGCGCCTTCTGAATGCAGCGGTTTCCCGCTATTTTCCTCAGGTCATCAGTCCATTTTGTATTATTATAATACCTTGTATTGTGCATCCGGACACGTATCACCGGGATAAAAAGTTTCCTATGTGTTAATCCAGGACTTGGTCTATCTATGTGTTAAGTTCCCTCTAAAGTTTCTATCATCATCATCAACCTATTATTGTTCCACTGCTGAGCACGGGTCTCAGAGATAAGAGTGTTCAGGCCATAGTCCACCAGGTTGGCCAAGTGTGGATTGGCGAACTTCACATCCCTTTTAGAACATTTCTCAGAACTCGATGATTTCCTTCACCGTTTAAACAAGTGATCCTTACCTTAATTCTAAACAACGATAAATAACAATTTCGAAATTAAGGGTTGCATGCCGGCATTTGAACCCCGGCCCACCGGAGCTTGAGGTCGAGATTTTATACCCACTTTTCTATAGAAAGCATCAATATGCCAAAAGCGTTAGGGAGCGTTCGTAACTTACGTTGCAAAATTGGTCTCCACGAAAAGCCCTTTTTTTTCAATGGTATCATATACATCCTATGTCCACCGTGACTGTTTATTCTAATTAAAATGTTGGTGAAATAATATATACATTATTATATTAAGAAATTTTAGGGATTTTGTATAATCGCTGCCTTGCGAGTATTTTGACAATGGCGTACCCATTTGACCTATAATAGCGAACAATCTAAATAAATATTCTAGAACAATGTCTGCGTAACCAAACGCGGAAATGATTCACTCAGGTAACCTGTACGTGGAAACAATGATGGACATTGAACCATCACGCCGTTCGTAATATTTAAATCAATTATAACTTAACACTTGCTACCGTGCTAAGTGTTTAAGAGAGCAGTGATATAAAGGGTTTTTTACTATACCAAAGGAGTACCAAGCATGCGGACCACCTAATTTATCGGTCACTGCAACCCATGGAAATCCACGTCTGATATTACAGTGGTCTAATGTCTTATCCGCGTACCACAAGTGGATGCATTGCTACTCCTAAGGAATAACTCGGAATGCCTTTCAGTGTATTCTGACTAATCACTACCTTCAAACCGAGACACTGGAGCGGTGCAGCAGCTGGAGCAGTGTGAGCTACACTGCTGCTTTGTGGCAGATTTAGGTGTGACGGTGGCGCCGCGAGCATTAGATTCTACCATTTGGCTACTTTGACAAAGGCTACTAGTTAAGAACTCCTACCACCCACTCCGGTGGGTCGGCTTTCTATTCACAGCACGGATTTGCATATAAATATTTCTGTCGCTTTGAAGGAAGAACACATGAAGGCGAGGGAAAACATCGTGAGGAAACCTGCAACTTATGCATTCCTGAGAGTTCTGCATAATGTTCAAAAAGGCGTGTGAAGTCCGCTAATCCGCACTTGGTCAGCGTGGTTGACTATGGTCTCACCTCTGAGACCAGCGGTGGAACGATTATAGATTGACGATTACCTGCTATAGAGTCAACGTGTTGAATTTCTAACGCAATTTTTTGCGCATTATTTTTCGATTTTAAATACTTGGGTCAACGCGCAATTGATTATGGATTACTCATTCGACAATGTTTCTGTAGGTATATAGACTGGAAATTCAAGCACGTACTCGTTATACGCTCGTAAGTAAGTTTTTGTTAGTATGGTTCGAAACTATATTGCAGAAATAGTCACCCCAGATACGCCTTTGCTTGCTTCTATTTGATGTTGGATGAAGATGTCAACGGGCTGCAGTGTCCACTTCGTATCAGATAACTCGCATGCCTGTTTGCTACTCCTTTAATATGTGCGTAAAAAATAGGAATATAACCTTAACCTTTTTAATCTTTCACACTCACTTCCACACTAGTATTCCCTGTGTCGTGGGTGCCATGGACACACACAGCAACAAACACACAAACATCCAGACCAGGTACGGAAATCTAAATTCATCATTCGAATTTCTGCCCCGGTGGGAATCGAAACCAGGACCCTCTAAACGGCAGACCGCATATTAACCATGGTGCCATACGGGTCGTAAAATATACATGAAGCTTCGGAGAGTTCCTATGTTTGTGTATAAGGCAGTTACAGTTGATTTAAAGGTCTTAATGTGTCTTAATGATATTTGTGATTTGAATGGAAAAATAATAAGAGATTTGATGAAAACATAATGCTGTTCTTTCCAAGAACATAAGGCGAAACATTTATCTATACGCAATATGGAAGCCAATAGAAATTCCTAGTAGATTCCTATATCTATTAAAATGAAAAATCCATTCAAAATTCTTAAGATACCTACTATTTCTTATGTCTTTCTGTTATGGCCAATAGGGCGCACAGCGATAATGAGATAAAAGAAAAAGTCTTCTCAAAGATAAAAAAAAATGTGATGTAATATAGTTTAGGGGCCAGCCTTTCAGTTGGTACAAGGTGGTGGCAGGAATGTTAAGAATAGTCGTCCAAATTACTTTACTACTTTTGTGTCCGAGCAACAGACAAGCAATAAGAGGTCAATGCAAAAAAAAAACGTCTGTACGTACTTATGTACGCACGTAAAAATTTATAGGTTTTTGGATATAATATTTGGAATAATTTAATTTTTCCAGATTTTTATTATTATTATTTGTATCTATTATTAATTTATGAATTTGTTTGTACACTCATTACATATTTAATAATAACATAATAATTTATTTTAGTTTATGCTGTAAATAAATAATGCATACCGTCAACTAACCTCAAATTCTACAAACGTATTCAAAGTAAAAAGTAACAACTACTTTTATCACTTATCTTGAAATCAATTAACTGTAAATTATCTTGAAATCAATAAATTGTTGATAAATATCAGTGACCACGCTATATTATTTGGAAAAATATTTATGTATATTTATAAATATTTTATCCAGACTGGATACAAAAAATACTTGAAATATACTGGTTCTCAAATACTTGAATAAATATCGTGAATACATTTGCCAGTTTTTACACAAACATACGTGGATGTCCTCTTTTTATTTTTGGTAACTTTTGAAAAACGAAAATGTTGACGAGCTAATTTCATGGTGTCGGATTTCGTAACGGTGTGCGCGCGCATCGTGCAAATTTACTCTCATCATTTTTCCCTAACGCGCCAAAAGAAATATAGCTTCAAAAATCTTATTGTATGTATTAACGTTACA
>DWKW01003445.1:0-10005 GCA_018250115.1 Doberes anticus
AATACCTCTTGTCCGGTGTCTTCTGCATAACCACACCCTTCAAACCGAAACACATCAGTTCTAACACTGATGCTTCACGGCAGAAATAGATGAAGCGGTTTTGCGAGCCTTCGACATAAAACTCTACACCCATAAAAAAAACAATAAATAGTTTATTGTTATGATGAAGATGAAAGTTACAATAACAAGTTTAACTTTTTAGTCTTTTATTTACTTATTCCTTTTTGTTACAGGAGTCACAACAACGCGTAAAAGATTCGCCTCAACTGAAGACTGCCAAGGACTGATTAGTGATTGAGTGTAGTGTTCATAAAGTGAGTGCGCACAAGCAAGGGTCATGTGAGGGTGGACGATGCTGAAGATACAGATGTTAGAGTCCATAGTCAGCAATGACGCCGATGAGACCCCCGAGCCGCAAACCGCAGGGTAAAAAGTTTTATACTTAGTAATCTAGCTTCTGTACGTGTCTATTTAGTATCCTGTATATGACGTCATCATCGTCAACGCATTAGCCTCCCACTGCTGGGCACGGGTCTTCTCTCAGAGATGAGAGAGTTTAGGCCATAATCCAACACGCTGGCTACGCGTGAGACTTTTGTATGCATTAAACAACACACACAAAACACACAAAA
Organism: Doberes anticus; assembly: GCA_018250115.1. Classification (NCBI taxonomy): domain Eukaryota; kingdom Metazoa; phylum Arthropoda; class Insecta; order Lepidoptera; family Hesperiidae; genus Doberes; species Doberes anticus. The sequence goes on from DWKW01003445.1 coordinate 633, forward strand.
TTTTATAAAAATTAAACCAGTCGATTACGCGCGCATACTGATGAAGTGTGCTCCAGGATCGTCAAGTTGTGAGGCTAGACTAGGTTCCAGTGAGACACCGGACACCCCGCAGATTAACGGGCTTGACTTGTAAATTAGCACTAGCTTGGTCATACCCTGCATTGGTGAGCAGCAGATAAATCATAACGTGTTAAAAACCTCAGTATTAAAAAAACTGTGAAGGTCAAGTTATATCGCCGGTACAAAATAATTAGCGTTAATAATTATTATAATTGTCAAATAGAACTGAAGTAACTTCGTTTGATAAACAATCAAACTAACTACATCCGCAATGCAACTGCAAAAATTGTAGCTGTAAATTTAATTACTATCATATTAAATATTGTTTTCAAAAGATTAACGAATTAATCAGCTTAAGTGAATGCGAATCCCAAAAGATCCCTATGTACTAAATACCTCTAGTAATTAATTCAAAAGTTTTTAATGAATTAAAGAGTTTCAAAGTTACGTCCTCAAAACAAGACAAACAGTGAACTTTTTAAACATTTGATGTTGAAAGTCAAAAAATACGCCTAAGTTTGTTTTAAATTAAATTACTTTTACGGCGCTCAAGTTTGAAAATAACTTGATCATGATCAGCAATATTTATTTCTTTTTAATGAAGATTTTGATTGGTTAATAACTCGAGGATAAGTTGTAAGAACTGGAAGACCAGAAAACAAGCACGCACATCACCTGGTGCCGGTTTATGCTCGCTATGGTCACATAGAACCAACTTCAGAAAGGACCTTATTCCCTAAGTCCTAAATCCCTGTACCTAAGGCGTACATTTGCGTCGTTACTCGTGATAAGTTGGAACGTGTCATGACTAAATAAAACCAAAGAGATATTATGACTAAAAGTCCAACGTTCCAACTTATCGCCAACCGTACCGTTAGAAACGGAACGCAACGATGGGAATACTGCTGCTTTACGACAGAAATAGGTGGCGCGGCGCTGTCGCCGCTCTTGAGCCTTTGGGAATACTCTACCCGTTTTCATAAATCTTAACGTCGTTGCCTCAGAATATCGAAATGTACCTACTCTATAGGTAGCATACTTAAAGAAAACAAACGCACAAAGCTGACAAATAGCTTACGTACGCCACTAGTTTCGTGATGTACCTAAATTCGGTTTTAAAAACTGCATTGTGTCCAACAAGTGTGATGGCACCTCTTCTCTGCGAAGAATAAACGCAATAGATTGAATACTTAAGTACCTACGAGCTTTTATCTATTCTTTGAACTATAGCGACAGACTCACTCTCAAGTAGATTATTTTGATAAAGACGTATTATACGTATTTATTTTCCAAATATTATACTACTACTAAAATTTCAACCAAACCAATCACCATCAACTGTCCCACTACTGGGCACGGGTCTCTACGCAGAGAAACCAAACCAAATGTCTGAAAATCCCTCTAGTAGTCTTTGCATGATACGCTGACTACATACGGTCAGATATATTTGTTACGGTATTAATGGATTCTCTAGGTACTTATAAGTACCTATGTCTTACAAAATTCGAACCTTATTCAGTTACGAACAACCGAACAGAAGACTTCGTGATACCGACTTTAGAATAATTTTAATTATCTATTAGTTAATTATTATATTATTTAATTACCCATTTTATTTTCCATTAGTAAAAATTAAAAAAATATTCGATATTCGATCTCGTAAGTTAAAAATGAGTTATATCCTAGTGGTTAAGCATCTCGACACCTCAACGTTGGGCCGAGGTACAAATCAAATTATGTGCGTATAATGAATTAATTATCACTCGCTGTAACGGTGAACGGAAACATCATGAGGAAACCTGGGTGCCTGAGAGTTCTCCATAACGTTCTCAAAGGCATGTGAAGTCCGCTAATTCGCACTTGGTCAGCGTGGTGGACTATGGCCTAAACTCCCTCATCTCTGAGTGAAGATCCGTGCACAGAAGTGGGACGATAATGGGTTGATGATGATTTTAAAAATAACATCGAAAGCCGAAAGAAACAAACATTTCAAGTTATATCGTCGATTACAGTGGAAAGACACTAAAGCAAATAAATCCGAGACAAACTTCCTTTGTAAGCGTAGATAAATGCTTACACGCGTTATAACAATGCATCGTCGCAATTTCTTCCGTCCGTGCGATACTGTGAAATAACAAGTAATATCACACGTACGAGAAATAGCATAAAGATTTTCTCTGTATTTATTCTTGAGAAATACAGGATTGCAGAAAATAAACTGCTTGTGTTTTGACTTATGTAGACTTTGTATTATGTAGATTTTTAGGTAAAGTTTACATAACAATGCTAGCACAAACAACTATTAGATCGAAGTTCAAGCATTTTCTTCCGAAGGCATGCTAAGAATGTTCCCCAGGGTCAAGTACGAGTTTTGACAGTTTAGAAAAACCCCATCGAATTTCGTATTATTCCATACATCGACGATATCGAACTGTCAAAACTCCTCCAAATATGCAATCAAGCAATGGATACAACCAATATGCAATGTCGCTGATATTTATCAATTCATTCAGTTCACCTACATTACGAGTATGTTTCCGCTGTAACAAGACTATTGATTTTTCTTCAACAACTCGTCCCAGTGGCGCCGGAATTATTCGCAAATAACTTTTTATAGCAACATTAAGATCTCGTGATCCACTTGGGAGTCGGAAGAAACCTATGTATAACAAATTTTATTCAAGTCATAAAGAAAGGGTCAATCGAATCTTCTAAAACAAAAATATGGAATCTGTAATGTATTGTATATATTTCGATAATAATCGAAACCCTAAATATACTTTAAATCGTACTGTAATACATTGTTTTAATATTTTGAATATAAATAAAGTAAAAGTAAAATAAAGTTTGTATAAAGTATTTTTTTATTTATTTTCAAAAAATAAAGTAAAATACGAGGTATTAAAACAATGTATACCTATAACTAAAACTGCGATCGTTTCTCAGTGAATCGAATTTATGGTTTTTGTTTTTCAGAAATGCAGACAATCAAATATCGATCTGAATAGAAATTGAATTTGGAACCAAAACCGAAAGAGAAACCAAAATTTGAAGGCTTTAAAAGCAAAATTACACGCTAAATTTATTCAACAATTTTTAACGGGGTCAATTTTGTTCGGGGTATGCGCAAGTGTACACGGAAACCTATGTGAAATATTTGGTCAACAATTTCTGTATCATGTTCGTAACGTCACATGGTAAAAATAAAAGCTCCTTTTTGGAGTACCGCGCCGTACCTAAAAATGAAATAGAAAAGAACCATTGATGACTAAGTTCCTTGAATGGTGACCACGCCTCGGCAAAAGGAGCACGAATCCCCCTCTACCCAGATTCACTGAGTTATAAATTAGTTATAAGTTATTAAGGTGAAAAGAAACATCGTGAGGAAACCTGAATGTCTGACAGTTCTCGATAACTTAAAGATACGTGAAGTCGGCCAATCCACACTTGGTCAGCGTGGACTATGGCCTCGACCTTTTCATCTCTGAGTCCCCTACCCGTGTCCAACATTGGGACGATAATGGATTGATGACGATAATAAAAATGAACACTGCTTTTTTTACTTGGATTATTGATGGGCGTGGTTAGGCAGAGGCATTCCAACTTAGTTCTCTGGAGTAGCAACGTATCCACATACAACCTCAGATAGGACTTCAGTCCTAGTTGTGGTTTGATATGGATGTCCACGGGCTGCAGTGACCACTTAATATCAGGTGGCCTGGATGCACGTTTACTATTCTGTTTGAATAAAAATAAAACAAATATTAATTATACAGTAAAAGTATTTATGTTTAAAAAAGCATGAAGAGTCATGTCAAAACAATAACCCTTAATAACATACGAAATTTAGGTAGGACTTACCATGTTTATGACGATGGCGTCAGAATTAAAATAGAGCGAAAGTTGCAATAGCTTAGTTATGTGCCATTAATCGTGATATACAGACCGTAAGAAGGCGCGTAAACTCTCGGTAAGATCAAAACAACGCTTTAGAGGTCGAGATTTTTTCAACAGGAGTAAGAATTTGCTTCAGCTCCATCTAGTAACGAGTAACGAAGAAAATTTTAATAAATTTTTCTATTAAAATCTTCGTCAACCTAATGAAGTAGTGATTATAATAATGAGAAATAGCCTAGTTATTTGAATTTCAACCACACATCATTAATGTGCACAAAGTTGAGTAGGAACAAAGGTTTAAAATAAACGTTAGATAGTATTTAGATAGCATTTTATATGCAAAATTTAAGAACTTTAAATGTAAATTTAAGATTAATTTCATCCTTCGATAATAAGGAAGAAAAATGTACAAGAATCGAAGGGTACATCGTTTACTCTTTCAATATACGACGATGTTTGCGAAAACAAAATGAAAATACAGAGGATCGCTCCGATGGTCGCCGCGGCGTCGCCGTTCCGCTGTTCGGACAAAACAAGTCTCACGTCACTTTATGACTACCCTGGCATACTACCAAATAGTTAGACAATAGGTAGATAGCTAAATTAAACAAATAACCACCGTTTTGATTTCTACATAATCCACCCAGAAGTGACGCTAAATACTAGATTCGCGACTCTTAGGAAGGAGAATTAAGGTCAATCACTTCAAGTTGTTTTATTTCACTATCTATCTAAATTCTCCTATGCATCGATGTTCATACAAAACTATAATTATACATATAAGATTAGTGTTTTTTTCCCTTTTACAACAAACTGATAATATTTTGAACTAACGAATTACGTACTAACCTAAAAAGAAAAGAGAATCAACAATTAGATGTCCATACTTTTTGTTTGTGATAGTTAATTAACACCGAATTACTTATTAAACTAAACTAAATTATTAAGTAACTTTTACTTTTTTACTTTATGTTAATACCGATTACAGCAAAAAAAAATAACAAGTTTTTTTCTAAATTCTCGTATCTAGTGGCTCCCTCTTAAGACTTCCCACTGAACTAATACAAAATGTCAGATGTCAAAGCTTTCATACATCTACAGTCCATTACTCTATACTATGTTTTACCAGTGCGAGAATAAACTACAGACAGTCAACACGTGTTTTTATTTATAAAATCACCTCCAATAACAATCAAGCTAAACTACATCTTATCTCCAAGACACTGTCAAAACAAGTAATAGTTAATTTATACTACTACTATTGAAGATATTTTTGGAAATATAACAAGTTTCTGAATACAAAACTGACTTTGACTGTTTGTATATTTGTTCATCAATTACGCAAAACCACTTAATAGAGTTTAATGGTAAATTTTACGGTATTTTTAATTTTACACGCTTAATGATGATCATTATTATTAGACATAATATAAAATATAATTTAAATACATTCGAGAACATATTTTTCTTGATTTGTTTATATGGCAAAATATAGCGTATATAAATCGTGAATAATTAATTATAGATAATTCAGTTTTCAACAAAAAATGTCGTATATTTTGTGTAGGTAGTTAAGAAAACTTAATTTTCTATCTACCCTCATATCCTCTCAGAACTTGAATCACGCTATCGAAGTTTTTTAAAGGTTTGGTACAAAATCAAATCGGCGAATCATGACATCGAGGAGGTCCGTAATATACTCAGTAAGCCAAAGGGTATCTGGGAATTACCCATATTACGTGTCGTACACCTACTGGGTACTGTGTAAACCCACCTCAGTAGGTGTACAACGAGTACCGCTGTAGCGAATTGTCTGCGGTTATGCCCGTTGTGGTCGCGCTTTCCGGCGGAGTGCGGCCCGCGGAAATTCTCAGTCTGCCGCAGCTACACGACTGAAGTATACAGCTCGACTTCCTTTTTTGTTTTTTTTTTTTATAAATTGTCGGAATATGAAACGAGCATGCAGGCCACCTAATTTTAAGTCATTACAGCCCAAGAACGCCCACACACGAAACCTCAAATAGGACGGAAGTCCTTCCTGAGGTTGTAAGTGGATGTGTTGTAACTCCTGAAGGCTAAGTTGGAATGCTTCTTGTCCAGTAACTTCTGCCTAACCACACCCTTCAAACCGAAACACAGAAATTCTCCCACTGTTGCTTTACGGCAGAACTAGGTGTAGCGGGGCCGTCGACATGATTCTACCACCTTTTATGTTATATTTATATACCTATGTGTAATATGTTATATTTGGTTTTAGCCTTTATAATTATTATGGTCTGCACTCGTGAAGTACATTTACTGGATTCTCGTCCATAAAGTAGTACAATAAATAAATCCGCTGATGCTATTTTGCTGTGGCTATCATTGCGGCAATGCTTTCGGGCGGAGTGCGGGCCACTTGGCTCAGATAGCCACAGGCGACAACGACTGAAGTGTACACGACATGACTTTTTTATTAACTTCTTTTATTGATGCTGCTTGTTTTCTCATTATACATTTGCAGTATTCGACATCTCATAAATACATTGTGTTTCCGGCCAATAAAGAAACAGCTAATTATTAAAATGTCATGGCATTCAAATACTACCAATACGTCTCAAATTTCTCCAATTTTTGTAAAATAAAATGAGATGATTAGAAGCGATTCCAAGTAAACATAAAAGTTCGTGAACATGCCTGTATTTCTAACATCGCGTTATTTATGTAAGACTCGAGGTTACAAGAGTTACCCTTTTACGAGTACATGACGAAAGTTAAATCCTTATGGATTCTGTAGAGAAGTTCAGTTAGACGAATAATTTGTGTAATTAATTACTTTTTTAAACTGTGTTCTTCTTGAGATGTATACACATACATACATTAGAAGTAAAGATGACCTAAATATGATAATTTTATCGCTTTTGGATTCCATTTATAGTTAATTTCCTTATTTCTTAATAATAAAAACCACCAGCTTAAGTCTAGAACCAGTATTATAGAAAAGGTTTTTATACTATTCAATAATTTGATTTAAATATTTGGCATTGAATAGTCCAGTCCACATTATGTCTATAATATATGAAACACTCAAGACTGACGATGAGTGTGTAAACGGTGTGAAAGGTTCCATTATAATATAATTACTCCACGAGCTATAATCGGCTCCAACCAATTAAAGTTCGTTGATGCGTCAATTATGTTCTTGTGGCTTAGGGTTTTTCCACACAAAACGATTACCAGAAATTAACACGGGCTTAATTTTGTTCGGGTACAATTTTTTTTTTAAATTAAGATTAATGCCTGAAAGTTTTACTGAACCTACTAAAATTTATAAATTATTACCATTTTCTATAACTTTGAGTTTTAATTTTGTACATTGATTTCAAAAGTATGCCATCATGTTTCTCTCTTGTGCACTACAAATGTAGGTATTGATGTTTTTATGATTCTTACTTAATCACGAAAAAACGACTGCATGGATTTCAATGAAATTTAAATACTTACTTGTCTGTATTGGCTATGCCATAGCCAAGATTAGGATACAGGATTTTTTACCCTAAATATCCTATACTGCACTCGTATATACTTTGAATAATAATACGTTTCACGAATGAACGATGTAGCAAGCGGAGCTAAATGTGAAAAAAATTTTCAATACATATGTATTATGTATCTGAAACCTCAAGGCTCGAGTTAATGATGTACAATTATTGACTGTAATTAGTCTTATTTCCAGTTAAGTACTGGTGGTTGATCCACGATTATTTCGTACAGGTAGTGAGGCCACAGTGGGGCACAAAAAGGTTTTGAAAGGTTATTGAACTACCATAAAGCAGTTGTGTAAGAGCTGGGTTTCCGTTTGAAGGGTGTGGTTAGGCACAATACACTGGACAAGAGGCGTTAGCACTAAGTTCGCAAGAGTAGCAAACTCATCGACGTACGTCCTCAGTTAGTTCTTCGGTCCTTTTTGAGTTTGGACGTTGATGTCGGTGGGCAGTAACTATTCAACACCAGCGGGCCCTACAGGGTAGACCCTGCTTTTACTCCGTAAAAAAATTTTGATCATAATTTTTATAGCAAAGATAAAAATAGACGTGTTTGCACGAGTCTTTACAATCACGACTGTTACACAACGGTGAGCTGGGATTCCGTTGTCGTGCAACAATCCGTGAACATTATGTGTTTGAAGTGCGCTTAAGAATAGCAGACATATTGTGAGGCAGAATTTAGTACCTATAGGAACTTCAAGTTTGTTTAACAGTAGGGACCCTAATATAATTATATAGAAAAATCGCTTTCAGTCTATTTATTTTGTCACGGCTGGATAAAATATTTCGCTATTGGTACACCCATATTAGCGTACAACGCAAGGGTAAGGGTCATTGCAGTTCCCAAAGATGCCCTACATACGGCATGACGCTTAATTTATAGAAATGCCATATACCCCGATCTCTCTCCCAAAAACATCACAGGTATCTTTTTGTTGGAGAATTTTTAGCAGCACAATCGTGGTTTCTAACGGGTTGCTTCTTGCAAGGAGTGTGGCTGCAGTGGCAAACAAGTATTGCGGAAATCAGAATTGAATGAGAACATTTTTTTAAGTAATGATTTTAACATATTAAGTATTTATAACTTGTCTTGTAATAAGACCTCATGTTTAATTAACACTGTAAGTAGTCTTGGTGGATGAGCGGGGTACCTGTAACACAAGTCTGGAACCTAGTACAGGGCCCTTGCGACTTATTATGTAACCGTGTTTCAATCAATAGAACATTTTTTTTTTTGATTGAACATGGATATTATTGGTATTGTTTTGATACTTAGTCATCACTATACTTAATAAAATTGTGCAGCTATAGATATATCTCGATTGGTCTAATTTCAGTCTTTCTTTTTGCTCTAAAAATAAATACGAAGAATATTGTTTATCCGCGCAGTTACAGTATGCGCGGACTTGTAATATTCGTGACGGTAACACTTCTGCTCGCGAACAACCAAGAAAAAGTAATGGGTTAATGATATATTACAATACATGATATATTAGTACAGAAAGTATTCTAACAAAGTCGTCGAAGTAGCAACGAGGATGCGTTTAGTTAGATGACGTTTATATGGTGCTCAGTCCTATATCAGTTCTACTGCTTGAGTGTAATAAATATATTAAGTAATTGAGTGATTATACAGTTTTGTTGAGCGTATAATATTTAGACAATCGGAAATAAATGACTGATTAGCGATTAGTTCGCATTTTTTAAATATTATCCGCGTCTGTATTGTTTGTTTTATAAAGTCTATAAAAGTATAAAGTGTATAAAATAAAAACGTATATATATATACGTATTTTTTTTTTATGTAAGTGGCGGCATTTTTTATTTATTAGTAGTTATAAATTGTTAAGGTACGAAAGAAAGTAGTAACCGTTTGGCCCTAGTGGTTA
>DWKW01003446.1:0-10002 GCA_018250115.1 Doberes anticus
ACTAATAACACAATTAAATGCACGTCTTACTGGAATGAGTGCAGTCAGACAAATAAATATTAAATTTTCTAACACCAACATTTTTACTTGATGTACATCAAACAACTTTAATACAAAAGTGTAACTAATTTCAGCGTAAATATTCTGATATGATATACCTTGACTTATTCCTTTAATTTCTTAACATTTACCACCTGCTTTGTCCTGAATTAAGTAAGACAAAAACATGGACTGTTCACCAACTCTGTAAAGAAATAATGTGCAAATATGGTGTGTTGGAATGTGAGCTAACAGAAGTATTTATAGCAATGTTACGTATGTACTGTTCCATACAATTTCTGTCACTTCTGCAGATGCTTAAAGATCATTTAGAAAATTAAAAATTATATAAAATCATTTGTGGAATACTATGAGCGAAGCTCGACTCTGACATTTATTACTAATATCAATCGAAAACAAAGCCGCATCAAGTTTAGATTTAACCGAAGTTATAAAGTTAGTAAGCAAGTAAAGTTAGTAAAATACATTTGCGAAAACTAAAGCTAGGAAACTATTATAAATAAACTAAACTTCCGACTTTCATATAATAACTGAAGGAGATTCCTTATAGACATTTACCTTTGTACGTGACATCGCTAAATAAATTGATTTTGATGTTTTATGTATGTTTAAAAATCTCTACTTAATTAGGATTCCGTACCCAAAAGGTGCTCAACGGGACCCTATTAACGTGACTCCGCTGTCTGCGTGTTTGTCACAGAATTATTTTTTTAACGGTAACAGGTAGATATTTTCATAAAATAATTTTAATTTGTTCATTAAAATAAGTTACAACTTGTATTTGGTTTTAAATTTTATTATGGAGTCCAACGTGATTACGACAAATCTGGAGTACCCACGTCGAATTCGGAACACGACGAATACGCAACAAACTATTTTAAATAGTTTAGTTGGGGCCCTAGTTTATTTTTTTCCCCCAAGGCCTTTGGTTACCTAGCTACGCCACTGTTACAATATCTATATCTGCCATGTCGGTAATTCGGTACATCGAAATTATTTTTCATAATCCATATAATTTTGACTATTTATATTGTTTATATGTTAGTATGGCAAATGCCAATCACGCAAATTATCTTAGTTTGAGTGAGGCTTTGCACAATTTAAATGCTTATTGTTAGAATACTTTAAAGAAGTATGAAATAAGGTCGGTATAGTAGATCCAAAGATTCAGCGCTTTGTAGTATGCGCCTTTATATACTCGGGAAGTCAAGTCACTGATGAGCAGTGATAATGTTGAAGGCAATAGTCTAATATAAAATGGTCAAAATGTAAGTACTTTAAAACCTAACATCATTTTGAAAAATAAGTTTCGAACTCCGAACCATTATTATAAAAAATCTACTGCTCCAAGGCACTCCATCAAAAGAATATTGCTATACTAATACAACTATAAAAACAAATAATGAATAACAAATTTTGTACTTATTCCCGAATAGTATTAAAAAAAAATTAGTTCAATATGAAAGAACGTGATATGTTCATATTGTATCATATGTTTTCTGTGCTTACTCTTCTTCTTTTGCTTAGCAGTGTATAAATAAGAAGCACTATTATAGCACCAGCATTAGCTAACTTCTGCGTGCATCCGTGCCTTTAGCGCACATAGTGAGTTACCAGCGCATTAAATAATTGTGCTGTGTAGCGTAGTTATGCCCCTGTCATTTCTCTATATGCTCGCAAGTACGCAATGTAGTTATGTTGTAGATTGAGTTGAGAACGTTAGTTTGACTCGGAGTCTTTGGTACGGCGCGGCGCTCATACATTCAAACTACATAGTGACTGACTAGTGCGTCTACTTGTCTGGCGGGTCTCTTTTAGTCTGTGTTTTATATAAACAAGTCGGCCATTGTTGCCGCTCGTGTGTTGTTGTATGAAAAGTTTGATAATACCTGTACAATATGCCGAAGAATATAACAAGCGAAGTGCGAGAAATTATATTAAAAGTTAAAGAATTCATGGACGAGGAGAAGCGGATGCAAGTTCCTATTATTCCATTAAGCAAAGTATACGTAAGAGTTTCTGCAGCCACTGGTTAGTGTTGTTATCTTATGTATAGTTATTCCTTAGTAGTCAACAATCGTTCAATTTGATTCATTTGACGCAATAGGATAACAAAAGCACCAGACCATCCTGTTATTACGGCACAAAGACTGAAAACGTTCACGTAACTGCTTCGATGCTTTTGCAAAATACAGGCATGGGCTTAGCAATAGCAATATACGAATTTCAAGAAACTGATTGATTAGGGGTCGAACGGTACAGTTCCTAATCCTAAGAAATATTATGTTACGTTGCCGCGAATTTCGCATATATTGATTTCGGCATTACCACAAATTGTAATAGAATCTGGTGTTTTTCTTTGCGTCATAGAGTATTTAAATTGATTATTTATTGATCTGAATACCCTTCCAGAATACTTTCTTTAAGTAATTTGCATAATATAATGTCTTATGGCGTTTTCTTGAGGAGAAATGAGATTGGTATCAGAATTGTCTTCATTATATACAAGAATATATTCGTATTATTTACAACTTAAGTTGTAGAGAAGGCTAAACGAACCAAATTATGCCATAGATTACAATTCTCATATGTAAGATGATGCATCGTCCTACACTCCACTACACACATCACTGATACATCAAACACACAGCCCTTGCCAGGGAGTTGATTCACGTTCTATAGGACGAGCATGGAGTCTTCTTCTGAATGTTGCCCTGGAATACAAACCTTGTTAACTTGAACTAAGGCACAAGTGTCACAAGATGTTTCCTCAAGTTGGTTACACAGCCCATTGTCCACTTACTTGAATAGAGTTGCATGTTCAGTTATCAGTCTCTCTCACGCACCCCTCCTGTACTCTTATGAGTCTAGGAGCCCTTCTGGTTCCGCACAAAAACCATTTGAAGCCAGTAGCGGCAACAGCAAAATAACCATCAAAGAAAAAAAGACTCAAAAAACACTAAAATAATTCTTATTAAATAAAAAATATTTACATAAAATTTAGAACTGTCTTTCTTAAATAAAAATAGATATTATTTAATTAACGGGAACTGGCTCCTAACTCAAAGCTACTGTAGTTAAATATAGGTGATATACTGAGGAAAAATAAATATAGAAATACTTTCTACAGTGGCATAAGTGTTATAGGGCAAGTTGGTACAGCGCAACAGGGCTCTTCAGCTCAGAGGTTCCCTCAGCATTAAAAAAAAATGGGGCAGGTAGCTCCTAAAGCTAGAAAATCTTGAGCATGAGCCTTGAAAGATGTGAAATGAAAATTTTTGACTGTTTTTTGCCTTACAATTCGATCTCTTGTACCTTCAAAACTTTTCAAAATTTGGCAAATCTTGCTTCAACTGCATGGTCACAAGATTCTGTGCCACTTACCACTGCACCATTTCTGAGTAAAATTTCATTTAATATGTATAATTTATATAATAAGGACAGAAATTTGTCATTAATTTCTAAAGAAAACAAGTCAGCATCAAACTAGGATTTGAGTGAAGGATCTATCAATTTAATAATATTAACACCATTTAATTTAAGTAATTCACCAAAAGTTTTTTATTGTTACAGGTGTCTCTGAACGCACCATTCTAAATATTGTGAAAGAAGCTAGGCTTGTGGAACAGGGTTTAATGGATCCAGAAATGTTAAAGAGGACCCCCAAAAAACGAGTACGGTCCAAAGGAAAGATAGAAGTAGATGAATATGATCTTCAAGTTATAAGGAGAAAAATACATGAATTTTATGCTTATAAAAAAGAAGTACCCACAATTAACAAATTGTTGCAAATATTGCAGGAAGAAATAAACTTTAAAGGTTCAAGAGAAACTCTCCGTAAAATCCTTCGAAAGAATGGATTTCAATTTAGAAAAACAAAAAACAACAAAGAGAAGGAGCCTGCTCCTGAATCTACATCATCAGTTCCTCCAATGGTTCCTCCATATATCCATACCATGTTCAGCCACAAGAATATTCAATCATAAGTCACATTGGTATATAAATGCACTATATAGAAATAGTTTGTATGATGATAATTATATAGCTAAGTGCTTTATCAAACTGGTTCTTAAACAAAATGAATGTATTTTTTAATTGTTGACTGCAGTCACAGTGCAATGATTTTCGATTGAACCTAATAAGTCTGATGTGCACCACTGTTCAGTGCATAAAGAATCTTTAAACAGCTAAAGAGTTGTGAACAGTACTGAACAGTACAGTGAAGAATATTGTGTACAGTCTCAATATCAATGTTGAAGAAATTCATCATTGTATATTTTAAGCTTGTCCATTTTTAAATTGTATCCTCAACAGCTCTAGCATATTTATTTAGCAATGGCTGTCTGATGGGTCAGGTATCTTCCACTCTATGGAATTGCTATGGTTCGTGAGTTTTTCATGTTTAGCTCCAAAATGTCCATGATAGTGTTATTGCAAGTTAACCTAATCCTTTATTTTCTTTTTAAATGTGATAGAACAATTTCAATGAAGCATGTACATTTTTGCATTTCTGTTTTATGATCTAAAGGAGGTTCATATACTCAAGCTCGTGCAAGTAGCAGCTCTTTGCACAAAGATATTTGAATAATCCTATTCAATAAATTGTTAAAGTGTCTTTACACCAGTCATAGCCTTTACACCATTAGTTTCTGGGGATCAGAACTGTTATCCTCCCATGCAGCATTAGCTAAATTCTGCAGTCAGTTCCCCGACCTTTGAAGCTGTTGATATCAACACAGTTACAACCCTTGGCATTTCATATAAGGGAATTGACAGAATATGATGCATATTTATTGCAGATATGTTATATCAGGAAGTTAAAATTGTATCTATTACTAATTGTTACTATGTTTATACAACATGTCATTAATATATTTAATTATTAATTACAAGCACCTCAACTCTAGCTCATCAATATCTAACCAAACTAAAATATTGGAAACCAATTTAAGAAAATATGTTGTTGTATTTGGGCAGTGTTTTATTTCCTGTAACATAGAATGCAAATCAATAGAAAACTGTCACTCATGACAAAAACGAAAATTGACAGTATTGAATTGATTCATGAATTTAAAATATGTGCTGGGTGAGGTGACAAATGATTGAATGTTGAGTTATCAACACAGACATGTTACTATACTTCGTATGTTATGTCAATAAATAATATACAGTAGTTCCACTGCTGCACTTACTGAGTATTATTTTCCATCGACTATAATTGAGATGGATAAAAGTATATGAAAATATTTTATTCTCAATTTGAACATGACTCCAGGGCATTCTATGAGATATTATTGTTATGTTTTTTAAGATTTGTTTTAAGTTTAGTGTTATGATTACGAGCCTTTGTTGCAGCCTGTTATTAAAAGTATAATTAGTTTCAGTTTGAGCCCCTGGCCAGGTTATCGTTTTACAAAAACTTCCTTCGTATACTATTGAAATTATTGGAAAAGATTTGTCAGAACAATATTGTATAACTTTATAATAATAAAACACTTCCACTTGTTATGTTTCTCAGTGATAATTAAATGATTTTAAATTCAAATGTGTATTCACACAATTGAATAACAATTAAATTTTGCATAATTACATGACAAATAAGAGCTATAGCTGTTGCTGATATACTAATAATTATATATAAATATAACGAGATAAGACAGAAATTAAATGTTATCTATATCACTTCAAAGCTGTTATTTTAAGGTTTGAGCGGCAGCTCTTCGAGGGAGCCTATGTTTGTACGAGAATGGGATAAATTTATTCATAAGATCTCAACTTTATAGTTACATTATGTTATGAAATATTTTAAGATTGGCAGTACAGATTAAGCATATTATTTAATTAAATTTTATTAAGATAATTTTATTTGCATTTGTGCTTTTACTGGCGCATCATTATAGATTTGTGTAAAATAAATATCAATATTGTAATCCAATAAAACGTTGTGTAACCTCACCGCTTTTTTATTATACCAGTTTTTATAACTGTTTATTTGTACAGACAGTCATGTACGTGGGCTGCGATGGCCATATAGTAACAGGTGAGTAGGTAAGCTCGTTATAAATATTTAAAATAACTGCTATTGTATAAAATAGACAGCAAACATTGTGGGTCTAAACGAAATGAAACAAATTATTTCCATACTCATGATTTTTATTATTTAGAAGCATTTATAATATTTCATATTATTAATACTAATACTAGATTGAAATAACATAGTTGTCACATGTAAGATGTAACAATGAACTGCTTATTTTTACATAATATAGTAAGATTACACAAAATACTAGATTAGCCAAAAGGGAGACAAAAATATACTAAATAACGTAATAGCTGTTTTTTAAATATACAATGAACAAAATTTAAAACAGGTTGTTGAAGTAGGTATTCTCATTGAACAAAATTGAAAAAACAAGGGAACAACTTCCCAGACCTAAAATGCCCATGTGACGATAATACATCATCATGACATCAATATAATAATACCAATCTTATAATAAAATTGGGTGTTCATTATTAGTGGATACATAACCTAGATCCATTCTAGGCTCCTCCATACATAAATAAACATAAAGCCTAGAGCCAACTACAAATGGAAGCTCAGATCTAGCAACAGACCAAAAATAAACAATTCAATAAATTAATAGTGCTAGAGCCTTATGTTAAAGATTCCTTTGATGGCACCACGACACAGCACCTAAAGCTGCCGTAAGTGCAAACAATGATGTATATCAGGTTGAAATGTGTAGTTATGCAGACTACAGGACAGGAGGCATTACAACTTAGACAAGAGTAGCAATGCATCTGCTAACAACCTCAGGAAACTTTATATTTGAGGTTGGACGTGAATGTCCATGACCAGCAGTGGCCACTTAACATCAGGTTGCCCGCATGCTTATTATCTACTTCTTTAATATAAAACAAACACATATTCTATTAAACTGTGCAAGAAATACATTGAAATCTCTAAAACTATCATCTAAAATATGCGACTAAATTAAGCCATCAAGGAAATACATAGTATATGTGTGTAGTACAATATATTCACACAAAGTTCTGAAGTCCATAAATATAGGAGTAAACTATTATGACTAGCACACAAGAAAAAAACCACATATCGAGTGTCTTTAATTTTAGAATTTAGCATCCTCTTCATTATTGTACTACAGTCCAGAATACCATACTAAGAAACATTATAGTGTTACAGTATCTAAAAAAAATATGTTTTTAACTGTAAATAATATATTTAATGCAAATTATTATTAAAAAAACATTTTGTAGACATAATATTGTCTCAATGTATGCCTATGTAACAACAAACTTTTTTTTCTTTTGAAGATCTATCGCTATTTGCTTTGAAAGACTAGACACTTAGGTTTTTAAAAACCATTATTTTTAAAACATACTTAAAATTACAAATTTGAAGCAGCTACACTACTAGGTATAAGTAGATAGATACTATTTAAAAAGAGTGATAATTGGATACAACTTCCAACAAGTGAAATGCATAGACAAAATTACTTGTCAGTAAATGTGATATATACGCAAACATATCCTTTAACACAATCCGCCACCACCACCACGTGCATTATCAGCCCTGGCTTCTTTTTCTTCTTTCATCTGCTTCAGATTGTCAAGGTACTGAAAGAAACACAGATTTAAATATTCTAATTATTCACTGATAAGAGATATATAAAACTGAAGTTTCAGTCTGCACATGCTGCTTACATCTTATTGTGTAAACATATGGTACCAAAACCAAAAATAGCATTTGCATATTTTATGTGTGTCTGATTTGTCCTTGCTAATCCTGGTAGATCTGGTTTTAAAGAATTTCCAGTAAAACTTCCAATAAAAGATTCAGAATTTTCTAAGGCTTATTCTAGACTACAAAGAGGACTAAAGGGATAAATTTCATCTTCTAAAGAGCATGGGATGAGTTTATAATTATGGACTAACATTTAATCAGCTGGTTTACTTGATTGTCTTGGCATACAATACTTAAAAACTGGATGTTTGTATTGTTACATTATTAAATTATCAGAATCCATATTTATTACAAAAAATAATTAATAAGTGTTTCTTCAAAAACCTCACTTGGAATGAATAAATGGTGTTTGAGAACACATCTATATCAATTAGTTTCGGGAGAATGTAATACTTTAATACTGTTTTACATTGAGGCGGGTTTAATCCAAGATTAAGAGTTACCACATTACCATCCATCGTCCCCACTTCTGGCCACGGGTCTCCTGTCCGAAATGAGAAGTATTTATCATGTAAAGGAAAACTGGAATATGTTTATGGTAATGTATTTGTCAAACATAATTGTAACTAGCCCGACTAAGTAATTATGTCATGTAAACATTCCAGCATGACACTGTTTACCTGACATTATCTTGTTTTCAGGCCTGTAGCCAGAAATATTATTGTGGAAATAATGATCTCAATATCAGGTTTGTTTAAACATCTGTTGTATTTTTGATGAGACTTCAATAAATTTAATAAAATAAGTTTTATTAAAATTACATTACTTTATTGAAAAAAAAATGTTTTATGTAAATTGTGTATTAAATGCAGCCTTTTGGTTTTTGTGCACAATGAAGGATTTAACTTTTAATTTAATATGTACACGATTTACGACGAACGACTTTATAAGGCAGAAAGACTAGTCTGTGGATCATTTCAAAATATATTTTCTTTAAGGAAAGCTTAAAAGAAAGCATTGCCACTCACCTCATAAGGTGCCATTCTCCTCCCTTGGTCTGGGTCCAGTCCTGAAGGTACCGGAATGCTGGCAGCCAGTCTTGCATACTCAACGTCCATGCTTCGAATATACGGAGAGGCTAAGGCTTGCTGCGCCCCCTCGCGGTCCAAATCGAAGAAAGCTTGAAGCATTGGCTCAATAACTTCTCTTTCGGGCATGTCACAGTAATTTCTAAAATCCTGTTAAAACAACGAACACACAAGTAATCATATAAAATCATAAAGAAAAATCAAATCATTTTAATAGATAGAAATAACCAAAATTGATTTGACCTTACAATGTCACTTTTAAGATTGCAGAGACATTTTATTAAAACCATAATCCGAATTGGAACGAACCATTTTGCATATAAACTCGTCTTCAGTGTATACATAAATGGTTTTTGCGTACTCAAGTCGAGGTTTTCACGCCCGACTCTTTCTCTCACTCCTACCCCTCCCCCACTCACATTAAGCCTGGGTGAGCCCTTCCGATTGCCCATAAATAACTCGGTAAAGTTGTAAACAAGCTGTACAGCTGTGACATTAGATAAAAAAAAAACAAATCCACTGCGAACGCACCATGTACGACTTCTCAGCTGCGATCGGATCGTCGCGAGCCAAGTGCACCAGGACCAAAGCAATAGTGAGACGGCCTATAGGAGCGCGGAAGCCGACCTCGGTAAGATAAGAGAGTTCGCGTTCGAGGCAACTAATTGCTTCTTCGTACCTGTAACATATCATCAACCCATTATTATTCCACTGCTGGGGACTGGTCTCCTCTCAGACGAGATATTCAGGCCATAGTCCACCGCGCTGGCTAAGAGCGGATTGGCGGACTTCACATGCATTTGAGAACATTTTGGAGAACTCTCAGGCATGCAGGTTTCCTCACGATAATTTCTTTCACCGTTTAAGCAAAATGATAATTGTTTTCTTATACGCCTGTTTCCATTTAAGTACCTTTATTTCTCATTACGATAAAGAATACTTACATTACTACTTTTAGTTATTTAATGTGCAAATAGTTTAATTGAGAAAACTTTTATTCACACACACACACATTACGCAAAACAAACACAATTCACACACACTCTCGCATTCATACATGCTAATTATATTCACATTTAGCGTGCCATACAAGAATTTAGTTTACATGTATTATTTCATTTATGTAACTATTTTTGTTCACAGTTA
>DWKW01003447.1:0-10002 GCA_018250115.1 Doberes anticus
ATACTTTGTAACAGGTCAACGGACGCCACGCCCTGAAGGGTGACATTCTGACATTGTTACTATTAGAACTTTTATTTGTGGTAACTTTTACCTCTACGTTTTGATTTTAAGACATGTAATTATAGTTTTTGTATAAGAACCTAACCTACACAATTCGAAGGATCGAAGACTCATTTGCGTCGTTTAAAAAGTTGAAACTTCTGAAGACTAGCTAGTTTCAGTCTGCCAATCATGCATTTGATCCGAGCCGATCAGAGACTTTCGAATAAAGTGAGTGATTAGCAGAAATAAAGCGGTATTATTCATACTAGAAATTAATTTATTCATAATTCTACGGCGCTGTGACTTCCCGTAACATTTTATAGTCGTTTAAACCATTTGTCACGGTATTTAAACTGAGAATACCAAGCCTCAAAATTGTAATGATCCAGACTTCATAAATTGAACTTAAGGTCAAATCAATTAAATTTTCGGACCAATTTTACCTTGGTAACCACATCATGTAATAGTAGTACGAGTTTTCCTTTTTATTTAATACTAACGTGATGATCGTAATCTCTTAGTGATTTATTATTTTTATAAACAAATAAATTACCCTTAAACTTGTAGGTCAGGTATAATTTCGTGTCATGGATGGACAAACAGATTATAAATCTAAATTCACGATTAAAATTTCTACAGCGCTGGGAATCGAACCCAGAATTCCCCCAACGGCAGTCCATGTTGATCTCTGTGCGTATGGAACATCGTTTTAATAAACGTTGACTTATATTAATTTCCTATATCTACAAGTTATATCATGACTACCCGTATGGCGCCGTGGGAAATGTTCGGTCTGTCGTGCGCAGGGTCCTGGGTTCGATTCCCAGCAGGGCAGAAATTTTAATGACGAATTTATATTTCTGTACTTGGTCTGGGTGTTTGTGTGCTTGTTTCTGTGTGTGTCCATGACACCCACGACACAGGATAAATCCTACTGTGGGGCTATGAGTGTGAAACGTTATTTATTTATTATTTTATTTAGTTATGATTAAAAGTGTGAACACACATCTACCATAGCTAAGCATTCCACACGCCAAACCTTGCCGGAAACAGAATCATAACATTATGGTAGGTAGGTTTATCCTATTAAATCCCTTCAGCGGCTGCTTAGAACTGCTTTGTTTTACATATTTAATTTTTATTTTTTGCCCCAAGATCTTCTAAAAACAGCATTTATTCTATGAAATTAACAACCTAAAACCTTTCAGAACTTTTCCACCCGTAATCAAAGAAGAGGCAAACCCCATTTCTTGTCAAAGGCTGTAACATGTGGCAGGTAGGATTATCCTGCAAAATGACAAATTACTGGCTTTAGTATTGTTAGAGTTGCGCTGGCGCAAGGTTTGGACTCATCTTGTCATTTGCATGCCCGTTTTCACTTTTCTCTCCGTTTTAGTCTCGGTGTGTATCTCTTTCGGTTTCTAAGTCGTTTTCGCTATATTTGCAAACCAAATTATGGGATGCAAGACATTTTAAGGCTTTCAATTGCTTGGCGATTCTATGAAGAGACATTACTTTTTCTACTTGTAAGCTTGGCTGCAATGATCGTAGGTATAATTGTTTGAATTTGTGTTCAATAATAATTATCATCAATCCATTATTGATATTGACAGCGATGTTCACGTTGGTTGATAAAGGTATGTTTCCATAATAGAGGACTAGACGGTGGATGCGGGGACGTCCACTGTCTTATGTAAAGGCCATGAGGTGGCGCGCACGGTGTTCCCGCTCCATCCTACCAATGAGAAGGGGTCTCTAAGGGGGACCAACGCTGTCGGGGTCGCGGAAGAATGCGAAAGCGCGCCCGTAACGCCGGTTGGAGTCTGGCATAACCCTCTATCGCCCTCGCGATAGAAGGGTATCCATGACAAGGATTTATCCACATGAAAAAAGGTAAGGACTTGAGAGAGTAGAACGTTTTGGAGAACTCTCTGGTATGGGTAACGCAGGTTTACCATTGCTTAATTAAAGTAGTCAGTTCTTATGAGAACCCTATGACACGGGTGTAACACCTCAGAGGTAATTCAATCTACATTCTAACAGTTCTCTACAAAAGCAAGGATGGTTCTGGATCTATCTGGATATTTGTTACTCAAATTGCTTAACGGTTTTTTGTTTTATGTCGTGATAAAAAAAACATATATTAGGTTTAATTACCACTGATCAACCAGAACTGGAGAAACTACAACTCTACTTGATATTCTATACTAAAGATAGATTGATCCCTCTGTAGTATGCGCTGTCGTACATGTGGGAAGCCCATTAAAATAGATCTTATTTTTATTACTAATATGCACAGACAACGTCGTGGGCGGAAGTATAGTATGAAATAAGCCATAATCTTATTTCCATCATTCCGGCTACAACTTGGCGTGTCATATGTATTATGATAGCAAATATCTTAGATGTATTTTAAACGTTCCTGATCCAATTAGGTAAGAGCGTCTCGTTTTGGTGAACGTTGTTTTAGAACTGCCTATCATGGCAAAATGTAGCATTACGCAGAATTTGATAATACGGCAGTAAATCATATTAAATTTAACAAAGAAGTTAGTATAATTTTCAATATCATGTTTCTATTTACAATTCACCGTATAAGACAAGAATGTTATCCATTCGCTTCGGTCCATAAATGCGAAGCTATGCGGTAACATACCTATGTACGTTAAAAAGGCAACGTACGTATCGAATTGGATTCATCTTCCCTTTTGAAGTCGGCAAACAGTAAATAAGTACTCTTATATTTGTTAAAATACACAGTTTTTTTTATATATTAACAGAATAGCAAACGGACATGCAAACCATCTGATGTTAAGCGGTCACTGCAGCCTATGGCCATCCACATCAAACCTCAACTAGGACAGAAGTCATATCTGAGGTTGTATGCAGATGCGTTGCTACTCCTGAGGACTAATTTTTAATGCCCCCTGTCCAGTGTCTTCGGTGTAACTACACGCTTCAAACCGAAATACAGCAGTTCTCACACTGCTGCTTTACACTAGGCAGAAATAGGTATAGCGGTGGGGCCGCCGCAGTAGATAGAATGGTGTGCTAGATATATGAACGTAGTTAGTATAAGAATGTAATCAGTGTTGCGATTTGAAAGATATGTCTGCGAGACACATGTCACTAGGGCATCACTCATACATACGTAGCGTCAGAACGACATCATTCCTTCTGCCTCAGGTTTTATATTCAGTTAAAACGAGTATTTAATATGACACCATTAGATCAATATAATTACCCAGCCACTGTATATTTAAATCAAACGAGTACAGCATATTGCATTTTTCTCTAAGATTACCTTTTTTATCATACGCGATTAAATTTACATTCAACTTAATTCAGTAGCTCGCAATGCATAAAAGTATTTGAATACTGTAGACTATAAAATAGTTGAATATAATGTGCATAGAAATATAGGAAAATACAGGACACGTGAGTTCTTCTGACAATACCTACAAGACGCCATTGTGTCGAGAATTTGCAATGCCAATCAGAGCCGCGAAGATATCTGACGCACTGAAATAACTGGGCAGCACCAACATCACACTGAAAATATTAACAAAGTTTTATTGGATGCGTACGCGGGACAACTAATGATCTCTTGGTACAGTTAATTTATAAACTTCACGTGTACATGCATACCGTGACCTTAACTTGTACAGTACAGCGAGAGAATCTACTCTAACACTGGCCAAGATTGGAAGTACCTTTTACGTTTTCGAGTATTCATGGTGCACCTGGGCGCCGCTCAGGTAATTGACTTGTCAACTACTGAACTGTTGATCTAAAGGGCCGTGGGAACGTGTTCTAGAAGATATATATTTTTTTTATATTAAAGAAGGTAAACGCGCATACAAGCTATGATAATGGTTGTAACAAGAAATGTACATTCACATCGACTCGAGAAATTATTATAGCTTGTGGCGTTAGGCTGCTGCGCCGAACAAAGAGAGAGAGGGACAGGGCGCTTCATGTCCCGGGAAGAGCACAGCACAAGAGCGCCACTGCTATGTACAATGACATTTTTCAGATTTTTCATAGACATATCCTCCAAAGAGGTAGGATGTTAAATTTTAAAGGTTAACCCTTTTAAAAAAATTATAGTCCTGACATATATAAGTTTATAGGTATACCTTGGCCGAGGTAAATTATGTGATTCAACATATTTAATTGACTTTCAAGTAATGATATTAATTTAAAATGAATCTTAATTAATGATTCATCGATTAATACATCTGGAATGTCCATAACTTGGTAAACTTGTGCATCGAACAAGCGTGTCGTCTGCACGTGGTGCTCAAAGTTTACCGACACGTACTATCGATTGAACTATAACGGGCTCCATGATACTCTACGATGATACGTAGCGCTATTTTAGAGAGAGTTTACAACGACAGACCGCAACAACACCTGTAACATTCCAAAATGTGTTGTCTTGATAAACGGAAATCGATTAATTGCATTTGTAATAAGAACTAGGGTTGAACGCCAGGCTCACATTCACTTGTGACTTTTCGAAATTATTTGGGTATTATTAATGAACATTACTTGTTATTTTCCTTAACTGTATGTGTCTGATGTAAGTTTTATGTATTTAATGGTGGTAGAGTCTTCTATCGAAAACTACACCGGCAGCACCGCTGCTGCTATTTCTGTCATTAAGCAGCAGTAAGCAGCAGTTACTGGACAGAAGGCATTCCAACTCAGAACTCAGGAGAACGCCTCCGCATGATTCGACATGTGACACTCTACCACCATTAAGACGTCAAAGGCGAGGCTTATGCAGAAATCTCTATCACTTTTCGATTGTCTACAAAATTTTTGCAATAATACAAATGTCAAAAACAAGAAATGTTACAAGTTATCGCAATTTTGTGGTCCGTTAAATGTTTTTCATTATTTAATATATCTACAAGTTCTACAATAATACATTGTCGAGATTATATGTATTACGCGACAAAACTGTTTAAAATGTTTATCAATTTAAATAATGCAGACAATAAATAACTACGTAACAAAAAAAAACAATTTATTTTAACGAATAAAAGTTGATTCATCGTGGGCTGAAAGTATTTCTACAGCAGATAAATGTACGTACCTTCTCACACTCTTTGTCAGTAGGTGTTGTTTCCGTTCAGTTATAGCCTATAGGTACTGTGCATATGTTTTTAAAAATAAAAATATATCGTGAATACGTTCCACTGAAATATATTCAACTTTTTCTGTTCTTCAACGCAATGTTGTCGCCTGGCTGAACGCTTTTCTTTAATTTAGGTTTATGGTAAGTATTTCGTTGGGCATTTTTAAATTCTGTATGATCAAATATAATTCATGAAATGGAATAAGTATACTCGATATCAAAATGTATCGATATTTCAAATGTATACTCCTGAAAACAAACGCTGCTCGTACAATATTTATTTCATACTTTAATTTAAAAAAATGTATTAACACAGTACACTGCAGTGTCATCGTGACATCCACATGCGGAACTACTCCTCCTCCTCCTACCTCCTACTAAATTGTAACACCTCCATTCCTGTCTATTCTACCTAACCACACCTTTCAAACCGAATAGCGGAAGCGCTCGCACTGTTGCTTAACGGCAGAAGTAGGTGCCACGTTAGTACCGCCGCAGAGAAGACTTAACTGATAAAACATAAATTCAAATTTACAATGTTCTGAAGAAACCAAGTAGTGAGTGCGTGAACAAATCATTTTAACCAGGTTTCGTGAGCGATATTGTCATGATAATGAGTGTTTCAGCATACAGACACTGAAGTCGCAAACTGTACATTACGCTGTCTGTATCATGTCTTATTTTTGTTGTAAAGTGCACACTGTATCAGTATTCGGTGCACGACATATGCCTGCATCCAGTCCCCCTCTTAATAAAATGAGTAAAAAGCAACTGGCACTGCTTCAGAAACGGGCATGTAAATTAATAAGCAACGCGTGCTTTGAACTTGTTGAGATTGCATGAAAAATATACCGCGGCGCCCGTATTATGTTAATTGCTTTATTTTGATTTATTAAACTTGACATTTATAAAAATTTCATGAACTTAACTGTCTTATAATAAACTGATGATTCTGGTATGGATGGTATCATCGGTAGTTGTGGTTCATTAAATAAATATTTAATTTATGATGTTAATGTGTACATTAAACCAGGCGATATTTTAGGCCATTATTTTATATAATGAATGTCATTACTCTCGCTCGAAAACTGTAGCCGATTACACCTTCATAAAAGCATATTCCGAAAAGTAGACATGGAAATTGCTGCGAATTTTGTACGATAGTTACACACTGAACTATTTGAAAAATGCGTATATGTAATGGATGCTATTTATAGAGTCGTTCTTATTTCCTTCAGACTCTTCTTTCCTTCAAGTCCGTAACATCGCAGAAAGTAACATGCTGCCATGCTGCTAAAAAATCACAAAACAAGATACTTTATCACATTACGTATACGTCGCTAATTCTACGAAACAGTCAGTGTAGCCAGCTGAAAATGTTGTTTTAATAGCAAAAAATGTAGTAAACTACTACATAATTTAGGTGTTATTAGTCTCTACGTTGCTTCGGACCAATAAAAAACTTGTGAGCGTGTGTATAATTAGACATGCGTTCTATTTGCGGCACCGCGACGCGTGCGCACCGACGCACGTCTACAAACATCCTAGCGTTGCACATGTGACATAGTTTTTATAAACTACAACAGTTTTATGTCTCCGTTTCCTTTACCAATATCAAACCAAAATCATTCGATTTAGAAAATTTTGAGCGGTTACTTCTGAAAAAAAAATAGGATTTTTTATTTTTATTTTTCTTATCTTAATAGAACAGCAAACGAGCATGCAGACCACCTGATGTTGTGTTCAATGCAGCCCATGGACATCCACATCAAACCTCAACTGGGAGTCCTGTCTGAGGTCGTATGTGGATACGTTACTACTCATGAGAACTAAGTTGGGATGCCTATTGTCCGGTGTCTTCTGCCTAACCACATCCTTCAAACCGAAAGACAGCAGTTCCCACACTGCTGCTTTACGGCAGAAATAGATGCAGCAGTGGTTCCGCCTTAGGCGAGCCTTCGACATAAGACTCTACCACCATCAAATAAGACTCTACCACCATTACATAAGACTCTACAACCAAATCTTTACTTAATTACTACAGTTACTAAACTTTTGCATAGAGTTTTATTTTGCTATGGAAATATAAATTTTACTATTAGTTTCCGGAATGGTTTTTTTAGTCTTATTTTACTAGCTATAATATTTCTAATAAATTTCTGTGCCTATACCTATTGGCTTTACTGATTGTATTGTATAGTGTGTATTGTTTAAGTATTTCAATACCATTTATTGTTACGAATATTGCTTATATTCAAATGCTTTACAGTATTTTTTCGAAATTATTATCAAAAATTAAGTTATTTATAAAATTAAATTATTCCTATATGCCATTTTGAAAATAGAACCTTTATTTTACAGAAGATACCGATTAAAATACTGATTTTCTTATTTATGTAAATCTACAAATGAAAATACTTGCTTTGGGATGAAGTGAAACATGGTGAGGAAATGTTTTTAAAGACATGTGAAATCAATACGCACTTGGCCAGCGTGGTGGACTGTTGTCTAAATTTTTCTCATCTCTGTGAGTTCCACTGTGATTATTGTGTGACTATTGTGTGATTACTGTGCCCGCCGCTGGGCACGGGTCTACCGGAACAGTGGGACAAAATTGGACTGATGATGATGTATGTATATTCATTATACACGTTATGTGAACAAAATAGCTTCTGTTACTACTTTAATGAACTCCTTAATGAATTATTGTATATAAATAAAAGAAACAGACAATTCTTGTTAGCCTGACTTACTCTAAAAGTTACACAATCGTTCGACTATTTTCCGTACAAAATTAAAAGCACTTTTAAGGATTGAAACTGAAATAAGGCTTCGGCCTTAGTATTTCGCACGAGTTTCGTCTTGATACTTCTATCCAAAATTGAGAAAAAAGGGGCTTTTTACAGTCGGAGAGAGATGGACACCGAAGTGATCCTTTATAACATCCGATAAAATCGGAACACATAAATCTGGTACGGATCGCTTAAAAATACTGTATAATCGAAATTTATCTTTGCTTCCTCAAAGTTTGAAACGGATAAAAGTAATACACATTTAATTTAAGTATTTATTATAATAAGATATTTCGTTTTTTAAATTGTATTTTAGAGACGGAAAAAAATTGTTTCCATTACAATTAACAATTATGTTAGTACACAGTACTTTTGTATGTAAATTTCAGTACCTATTGATTTAAAAAACTTTCCTTGAAAGGTGGGAAATTAAAAATACGTAATTAATATATTTTTAGGATTTTGTAATTAAATTGTGTATAGGTAGGTACGCACAATTTCGCTAAAGCAAAGGTACACAAACATTTTGAGTTATACGGAAAATATGATAACCTTTGATTATTAAGATAATAACAAATATAACTACAGTTATTCTTGTCATTGATAACTTGAAAAAAGTAAGCGAATTTTAAAGATCACGTTTTTCATAATCATTCATAATCTTCATTCCATTCCACAATACATACTTTCCTATTGTTTTGCACTCGTCAAAAAGATACAGTTAAGCGGGAACTACATATCGAATATTATGTGAAACAATCGTAATAAAAATGAATAATTTCTGCCATAGTAAACGCAAAGAAGTCTAGACGCTATTGATAAGTGCAGTCGGTAGTATAGTAGTAGGTTAGTTGTAATTTTATCAGGTGCTAGGCGAGTGAGCAAGGAGGACATGTGGGCCGGGAGCGCGACGCGAGGGCCGCCGCCGCCGGGAGGGAGCGGGGCCGGCGGCGCGTCGACGAGAGGAGCGCGCGCCGCCCGCAGTCCGCGCTCGGTGCCGCCGCCGTCGGCTCGTTGCTGATCGTCGCCGCCCACCCTCCGCATCGTGACTCGCGATCGCCTTTGTTTATTGTCGTACGCGCGCTTCCGCTAACAGCTGTTTTTCAGTGCTCCGAGGTCGCGGTGTCATTATTCTGTGTGATCTCTGCGTTTCAATTAGTGCCTCTGGCCCGGTGTGCCATCAGTGTTTCTACCTGTGAGTGTAGATGGGGCGCCCCGAGCGTCCCTGAAGTGCGTGCGGCTCGCGTGCCTTGACTCAGCTCGCGGGCTGCGGCCAGCGGCCCGGCCATGGCGGCTACGGCCCGCCGGGAGATCGACACGGGCGAGGAGGATATCGCCGCCATCGCCAAGCAAATTTCGGATCATGCGGAAGCCATTTACCAGACTTGGAAGGCGCGCGGCCTCGCGCCCACTGAAATACTGTCGTGCAGACCCACGCCTGGCATAAAGTTGACCGAGAGCTTGCGGACTAAACCGAGACCGGAACCCAAGCCCGAAATAAAGCAGCGCCCGGAGCTCCGAAGGGAGCATCGCCCGGAGGTGATTCGTGATCAGCGGCCCGACGTACGGCGAGATCAGAGAGTAGAGCACAGACGTGACCTAGAATCGGAAGGTATAGAGATGATGCTTCCACCAGATTTGGTACCGGAACGTAGCGGTGCAGCGTCGGGGGTAAACGCTAGAAGAGCAGATCAGGCTGCAATGCGATTGGAAGTGGCACGTGAGGAGGAAAGACTGCTCCGAGCTTTGCGGACGGGTGGTGTCGTAGCGGAGCGCAACTCGGAGCGTCCTGACGTAGTGCCACCGATATCACTCGTAGACTACGCTAAGAGCCGGTATCAGGACCGCTTAGACACTGGAGCTAGGAAACCTGCAGCAGGTGCTAGCGGTGAAAGAAGGGCTTCTCTGGGTTCCCACGTCACCGAGGCTAGGTCGAAGTTTGAGGCGCGTGCGCGGCGGGCATCCAGCGCCGGCGCCACCGGTGAATCCGCGTCCGCCGCGGGCGCTACGCCCGTGCGGCCT
>DWKW01003448.1:0-10001 GCA_018250115.1 Doberes anticus
GGACTATGGCCTATACTCTCTCATCTCTGAGAGAAGACCCGTGCCCAGCAGTGGGACGATAATGGGTTGACGATGACAATGATGATGATGCTGCCTCTAAGTACTAAATTTTGATGTAAATATCTGCAAGTGCGTGTCTAGCGGCTGCAATAAAGGGAAATTTAATACAGTAAACATCATCAAACGTATCGTTTGAGAACATAATCGTGAACTCTATTATGTGTAAGTTACCTAATAATATGAACAAAAAGAAAAAAGAAAGAAATCTTCACAGAAAATTGTAGAGAGTAATTTTAAACAATACGCGGTGGGCTTCGAACACTGACATCCGGTTTGGAAGGCCTTAATTCGCTTTATTTTAATATTCTATGAAGGGCATTCCGTCCACTTCTATTCGGAGCGTTTGTTGTGAGCTGCATTTACCATCCAATTACCATCAGTTAGACAGCTAGTTGACGTGACTATTATCGTACAACCATTTCCCTCGTGTATGAACATACATGAGGATCGCGATCGATAAGATTGAAGAGTTAAACACAAAAGTAATCCTGATAATCTATTTGGATAAATATAATCCATTACTGTCCCTTTTCTGAGACATCGTCTCAGAGATGAGGGTGTTTAGGCCGTAGTCCACCACGCGGGCCAAATGCTGATTGGCGACAAATTCAAGGTAATGTGCGTTACACGTTAAACCTTACTCAAGATCATACCATTCAGTGTCCCATCATAAGTATTTCCCCGCAATTAAGATGTCTGGTATACTCCAGCAAACAGCTGCAGTGCAAATTGGTGCAGAACCAGGATAGTAGTCAATCCGCTAATCAAAAGTTTTCGAAACGCTCATCAGTCCACCGACAGGGGTTCATCTATAACATCCCCCCTGTACCGACGTCCGACGCAGCACCGCGCGGGATATTTTGTGGTCATTCATCCACATACATAACCGGGGTAGCAAACGAGCATGCAAGCCACCTGATGTTAAGTGATCACTGCAGCCAATGAGGATCCACAACCAACTCGTTGTCGTTATTTCTGAGGACTAAGTTGGAATGCCTCCTATCCATTGTATGCTCCCTAACCACACCCTAGAAACCGAAACACAACAGTGCCTTTACTGCGGCTTTACGGCAGTAAATGAGCAGCGGTGGTGCCGCAGCATGCATGCCTTCGTCTTATGGCTCTACCACCATCAATTAAGTTTGTACCTATTGTTTACGGTCCACATAAGCTGTTACAGTATCGATCCGTCTTACTGAAACGCAAATGAATGCCACAATGAATTCGGGGAATTAACACCACTATAAAATTGCTTTATTATGTTAAAAAGTAAAAAATGTGAATGTCACTGTCATAATAGATCTACTGCCGCTTGTCCACACAATCAAGGTTGTTCGTGTTTAATATCGCAAGTCAATTCGTCGATAGACAATATGAATTTATTTTTGGAATCCATTCTGTTCAAATACCACCAATAATATTCTACGACGATTTAAGACAAGTCATTTTGAAATTCAACCCATAAGGATTAAGGAGACTTTAAGCCACAAAACTTAATGATAATAATACGCGGGTGAAACCGCGGGGCGGGGCTAGTAAGTATGGTCTTTTGCAAATTGTAATATGCTTCTACTGTTTTTATTAGTCTAGGTGGGAGCTACTGTTTCCATAATAAGTCTGCCTCATTTATCGCCCCAAACATTTAAGACATACTCATAGCGACATTCAGTAGGCTATAAACAAAACAGTGTCCATTTCACATCTAGATGTATGAAGGAATATTATCGTCAAGCAGCTCGGCTGCTGTCGGGCCTAATTTTGTTAGAATGCAATTTCCTCGTTCTTGTATTTAAGTGGTGCAACGATATTAACGACGGTTCGCTTATGTAACGATAGTGTGTAATACTTCCTGACGTACGCTGCTGCTGCGTGCCGCAACGGTTTGCAGCGCGCGTCAATCGCGGCTCTGACTGCCTGAATTTATATTTGAGATAGATTTCTGTAGACCAATTTATTTTATTAAATACGCTGACTGAGATTGAGAACTGCACGTCCTTCAATTTACCAAATCCCAGCATACTGACATACTTACTAATAGGGAGCGCGATATTCCCAAACTATGGCGCTGTAAGATTTTTTTTTGAAACAGTTAATCTGCAGACTTGTGCCTTATAAGGGTTAAACAAAATCAAATTTAGTCGACCCCATTTGCAGACCCGTTCCAATGAGTGTTCGATTTCAGAAGTCTATTTCAGCTGTCCCGGCCTTTGCCTTGGCCTTATGCTATCAGAAGTATAGCAATGGATGCCTTTGTCTTGTTATGTATCAGCATAATATTGATATGCTGAAGGAATAGCTTTGTAATGGTGCCGGAACGTTCTGCATACCAGCATTAACCGCTAGCACGAACCGGTCATACGTCCAAGCTAATCATCATCAACCCATTATCGTTCCACTGTTGGGCACGGATCTTCTCTCAGAGATAAGAGTGTTTAGGCTATAGTCTACCACGCTGGCCAAGTGCCTATTGACAGACTTCACATGCCTTTGAGAACATTATCGAGAACTCTCAGGCATACAGGTTTCCTCACGATGCTTTCCTTCAGAGTACAGCGAGTGATAATAAATTTTTAATACGCTCGTAATTAAGTAGATAACAATTTCGAAATTTAGAGTTTGTGCCGGGATGTGAACCTCGAGCTTTCGGAGTGGAAAATCGAGATTCTTAACTACCACTCACTTACAACTCCTCACCACTCACTTATTTAACTACTAGCTTTTACCCGCGGTTTCGCTCGCGTTGCACAACAAAATGAAGTAATCTTGAATTCTAATTATATTATTTCTATTATTGGTAAATACAGAGCAATCCTTACGCCTGAAATTTACGATAATCGGTTCAGTAGTTTTGGCGTGAACGCGTAACAAACAAACTTACATCCACATTTATAATATTAGTAGAAGATATTAATTTGAAGGCTTTGAAGTTGCTAGATTTTGAAATTTTTTGGCAAACAATCATGTCTGCCAGAATATGTATTTTTTTAATATTTTTTAAAACAAATAGTATCCTATATCCTTTCTAATACTTATACTTCTAATACTATTCTTATATATATATATACTTCTTATTAGGATTACTTCTACGTTAATTACATGCTCCATATCCTTCGTGAGAAGCGAGGTTCGGGTTTGTGTGTATTCACTAACTCACACATACTAAATATAAAACCATGATATAATCACGTATATACAATTATAAATTTACCATTCTAAATATGCATCGTTATCGTCGTGTATAATTTTTTCCGGTAGGTTCATAAACAGGTTACGAAAATAGCGCTTATTGTGGCGACACAATAACGTTAATTAAAATAAAAAACAAATGGGGACGCCATATGCAAGTCGGTAACACCTATTTATGGTCGTACTTGGTAAAGCTGTTGTCAAATCTGTCATAAGATCAAAAGAAAGAAAAATAAGTAATCAAAAAAAAATCTTTCTATTATTAATGGAGAAGAAACCAAGTATGAAGCGCGCCTGCTGTTAAGAGGTCATTGCCGCCCATTGACATCCATGTCTAAGTTCAAATAGAACCCGAGTCCTATCTGAGGTTACTCTCGGTTGCGTTACTCCTGAGGACTAAGTTGGAATTCCTCTTGTCCAGTGTACTACCTTGCCACATTAAATTATTTTAAAGGCGTCAATTCAACAGCACTTAATCCTTTGACTCCCGTGCAAATCCTACATACGTTTCCTTCCTTCTCATCAGTCACATATGTATGTACTCATATATCAGAATTGAGACTCCGGCGAACTTTTCTGTTTAGATACACTTTAAATCTATAAACACGTGACAGCGTAATAACGCCCTTTTTCATGCTATCATCATGCGCATCATGAAGGTGATATTCTAGTTTCAATTAAACTTTAATTTCAATTTTATTTTCTACTTAATAGAATAGCAAACGAGCATGCAGGACACCTGATGTTTAGTGTTCATCGCAGCCCATGTATGTAGGACTAAAGCCCTATGTGAGGCTACTCATGAGAGCTAAGTTGGAATGACTCTTGTCCGATGTCTTCTGCCTAACCACACCGTTCAAACTGAAACACAGCAGTTCTCACACTGCAGCTTTACGGCTGAAATAGGTGCAGCAGTGGTGCCGCCGGAGGCAAACTTTCGACATAAGACTCTACCACATCATTAATTTAATTAACACATGGCAGCTAATTTGCTCCCTATTTAGAGATAACAAGTACATCTTTCGTTACAACTCTTAACGTGAGTCATTAATCTGTTGAACAACCCTTAAAATCTGCGACTGTAACTATTTCACATATAGCTAACAATTAATTGACACTAAGCCGCTTTTTCCCACTCGTGACACTAATGTCACTGCATTTATTTGTAGGCGTGTTTCGTTAGAAGACATCTCGTTATTAAAATTCTCAGCGAGATGGCTTGTTATGTAAATTGTCTCATATAATTTATATAGACACAGCTGTTTTTCACCCCTTTCGTCTAATATCATGTATTTAATCATACGTCTTTGGATAATGCAACTTGAATCTGTTGAGATGACTTTTCACCATCGCGTGACTTTGACGACGTAGCGTTTAGCGTTTAAGAGCTTTAAACGTATTAAAGGTCAACACTTAAAAGCTTATTAGCAAGTGCCATTGGTGTCGCCACATTCTAGTTCTGTGCGTATTTTTCTGTATATGTTCCAATAATAAGAGCGATAGCCTTTTTTATGGTAATCAACATAGCTATTACAAAGAGAAAATTATTATTTTGCACAAATAAGGCAAGATCAGAGTTTTTACAGAAATATTTGACCCTCATATATTTTGTATCCTATTCAGGTATAAATATAAAAATTGTAATTAAAATAAATTACAATTACATATTAAATTTAAGATACAGTGAGACACAAAACAACAACAAAAATGTTGTTTTGCTATCCAATATTGGAAATTCTAGGTTAGTTGTTAATTAGGTATTATTTAATAAAATCATCAGCTTAGTGGTCCCTTCCAGTGAAAAGGTGAACTTAGAGGAAAAAGAAAACCCTTGCGCTCTTTAAATTTACTTTATGAGATTTGAAATTTCCGGGACAAAGTGCAGTAAGTTCAAACCACTTCTGACGATCTAGTGTCATATCTAATAGAATTACAATTCTCACAGAACAAGATCTTCCCACACATCGAAACTTGTTTTATTGA
Organism: Doberes anticus; assembly: GCA_018250115.1. NCBI lineage: Eukaryota > Metazoa > Arthropoda > Insecta > Lepidoptera > Hesperiidae > Doberes > Doberes anticus. The sequence goes on from DWKW01003448.1 coordinate 5,230, forward strand.
AGAATAATCGTACAGGAAATTCCTTTTCATTCTCATAACTGTACAGTTCGTAATTATACCATCGACTTTGTATGAGTAAGTTGAAATATAGTAGCTATCCGTCCATGTAGGGCGCACCCGGTGCATGGCCCTGTATTCTGAATTGCTCTAACGTTATCGGAGTTATTACGTCCCTTGACGCGGATCATAGTGAAATCGAGACTATTATGGTGCTAATTTTATTTAAGGAGTATAATATATAAGTTCAGTTGAAGCTACGATGTGCGCAAAGTTGTGTTTTGTTTTTCTATACTTGAAACCAGCGACAAAATCACTAAATCGTGTCCCCCACGTAATCACGTCATTTGAAAACATCGCACGAATTACGATTTTTACTGACATACATCCTCCCGCTCCGGCGGTTCTGGGTTCAAATATCGGCACGCACCTCTAAATTTGGAAATTGTTATCCATTGTTATTATCACACACTTTAACGCTTTAAAGGAAAACATCGTGTGGTAACTTGCCTGCCTTAGAGTTTTCAAAGACATATGAAGTACGCCGATCCGCAATTGATCAGCTTGAGGGACTATGGCCTAAACACTCTAATCTCTGAGAGGAAAACCGTACCCAGCAGTGGGATAATAATGGGTTGATGATGACTGACAAACATCGACATGTAATTGATCGGACCCGATTACTTCGTTTTTCCTTAGAAACAACTAAGTCGTTGATTGCTCAGTGGAATCGCTATTTGCCGGATTCTACAATCACACATTGTCGACTAGAACAACGGACAAATAAAGAACAAGAGGTTCTTAACAAAATGCGCCAGTAAAAATAAATATCGCCATTGACTTGGGTGTACTGCGATTTAGAGTATTAACTCAATATTGTCCCACTACTAGACACGGGTTTCCTCTCAGAAATGAGAATGGTTCAGGCTATAGTCCACCATGCTGGCCAAGCGTGGATTAGCAATTTATATAATACACTTAAATTACGGGCACATTGAAGTTTTGTGATATTTCGTAAACACCTACGCGCCGTTGGTTCATTACGAAAGTGTAGTTTATCATGTAAGAGAAATAAAACTTAGCAACGCTTTGATTATGTCACGTTATTACACAACATCTCCTCTGGGTCGATGCTAAACGTTTTAATCAAAGTAATGTACTAACATATCTGGTTATATAAATCGACATTAACTTAAATCAAGTATCGCGATTAGTTTTCGTAAAGCCCATACTGGTGAACCCTAATTTGCATCGTAGCCGTGACAGATCTCAATTAAGATGACTTTCCTATTTAAGATTCGCTAAATAATTCTTTGGACGACAGTAATCACTCGACGTAATAATAAATAATAAACGTAAACTACGTGCTTGTTTGCTACTCCTATAAAATCGGAGCTTTAAAAAAAACTGATTTAATTTGATAATTTACTTATCTCTTATCATAAAAACATGTATATGCACCGGTATTATATTTAATCTGTTAATGTATTTTTTAGTAAGAAGAGTGTCGTTAGAGATAACACAGACAGGAAGCGTTCCAATTTAACAGTCTTGAATAACAACGCTTCCACGTACAACCTTAAGTTCTATTTGAGGTTGGATATTGCTTGCATATTCGTTTGCCTTAATTCTTCTAGATGCATCGAGGTCTATTGCCTCTTATTCTATGGACAATAAAATAATACATTAATATAATAAGCGCACAAATTTATTAACACGGGACCTTGAGGTAGTGGAAATAGTGCATTGGATTAAAAAAAAACTAATTCTTGATATTAAAATAGCACAAATAACCTTTAACATTAAATAGAAGTGTACATTGAGTGGTTTTTTTCCTTATGTTTTTTTCCTCATATTAAAGTTTTATATTTGAAACATAACGTGACAATATTTCGATTAGGATTATTTAATTTAGAATTATAATCGAATAAATTTTTATAAAATTAATAATTGATTTACCTACTATTATTTTACAGTTCTGAATGTCCTTCACTGTAAATACCCACAAGTATTAAGTGTAACGTATTTTAATTATCGATAGGATGTGTAAATAAACAGACCCATCTACATAAAATTGCAACCATACCAATAGAAACAAATTTTCCGATCGAAACTAAGTCATGATAGTCAGTTACATAGAGTCCGTCAGATAGAGTCTACATTTTAGTATCATACGAATTAGCAACCGATGGAAACAGTGGTAGATACAAACGTTTTTTACGTTATCTGTCGCAAATTTTCTGATACGACTGTGTGACAACTCTTTCAATACAATCCATATTGAAGTTTTTCGTTTACGCTGCTAAGGAGACGAATGCATTCTTGACTCTTATAGTATAGTATATTTAAAGGCAAGGATAGACAGCCGTGCTTTATCTTAGCTTTCCATCAGTCGTCGACATAAATGTAAAAACTGTAAACTTTGTGAACGATTACGGCCTTGTTTCCTACTGTCAACCTTGACTTAGTCGCGTCTGAATGTTTGTTTCTTTGTTTCACTTTAAACATCCCCCAACCATTTATACTTCTTAGCGAACCATATAACTAACCCGTTTGGACGTCAACAGACTGCCGAGGGGCGGTTTCGGACATACCGAGCCCGGACCGGGCTTTGCTCGCCAAGCTGGAGGAGGAAAATCGAAGGATCGAGGCGGACGCCAAGACCGCCTCGCTAACCAATGTACACAGTCGGAAGAGCTCCGACACCTCGCAGATATCGCTCGCATCAGGTAAGTGTGACCAGTTAATTTTGACCGTTTAAGCCATTCTTCTTACATCATGTTATGTATAATTCTGACCAACATCCACCTCACAAAACCGGGATACAGAACCACTACTCGCTTTTTGTCGGCTGCGCCCTTCTAACTTGCTTTGTTACTGTTGAAGTCGTTGGTACCAATTGCAATAGGATCAACAGCTATGTTTAATAAGAAGTATAGAGAATCATGGCTTCTTAGTTCAAGGGAAGTTCCTTGTATATCTTCTATGCATTACCAATCGCAATATAACTAAGATCTCTAGTTTAGCCAAAGCGATCACATACGCGTTACTTCTTACTGCTGCTTACTGTAACTTACGAAATCGACCCGACCGGTCGGCTGCTAAGCAGAAGTACATCTCTACAACTGCGATGCGATAAAGAGTATGCCCATCTTTTCATAACAAAATGTGCAGTCGTTGAGTGACTGCTGTTCATCGAAGTTTTCTATAAATATTCAATGAAATAAACTCCTTAGCGTGCGCTGCCGCTATTAATTTCAGCTGTGACGTTAGCCTTCAAATATAGTATCGATTAATTTATTTTCATTTATACCTCTCAAGAAAACTGTCGCTACTTAATAATCATCAATCCATTATTGTCCCACTGCTGGGCGCCACTTGAGAACGTTATGGCGAACTCTCAGGCGTGCAGGTTTCTTCACGATGTTATCCTACACCGTTAAAGCGAGTGATAATTATAATAAACTATAGAATACGCATATAATTTCTAAAATGTATAAAAGACAATACTTCGAAAAATGGAGGATGAATCGACCCACAATAGCTAGGTCGAGATACTTAAATACTAGGCTGTGACTACTTAATAATATTGGTGCGAAATTGTATTCATTTCTATTATTTGTCAACAAGTTGTTGTATCTGTTATCCGGCTTTGGGTACTTGCAGGCCTAGAGAAGCTCCACAATTCCAGAGCTAGTCTCATGTGTCTGAGGGTCCATACTGAAGTATCACCATCGTTGGACAGGGATATCAACAGTGCGTGTGACACGTAACGAGACTTCAAATGCTGCGTTGCCTTGCAGCCGTCCGTATAATTAACTGTTGACAGGCTACCGCTTAGCATCAAAGGCCAGTCTATCCTTCATATATAGTGTTTACTATACGTCCCGATTTCATGGTGACTGTGCCGTAATTGAGCTAGCTATCCCTTTCTCCTTAAGCGATACAAATTTCCCGTTTTACCTTAATTTACGATTCTTCGTAATTAAGTTACAAAATCAGAATGACATCACTGCGCCCGATCATTTAACGCCGACTTAAAAATAGGCCAAGCGATGCAGTAATAATAAGATTTCTTTTTATTTTTCTTTATTCAGGGCCGGTACCGACCTAAATAAACATATTATAATGCATAATTAGTACAACATAATCAACCAACGCTTTTCCTCCTGGTCACGAGTCTCCCTTCAGAGATTAGAGCATTTTAGGCCACTATGCTGGCCAAGTGCAGATTGGCGAACTACATGCCTTTGGAACATTTTAGACAGCTGTCGGGCATGCAAGTTATTCACGATGTTTTCCTTAATCTGTAAAGCTAGTGATAATATATTTAAAATACGTACACAATAACAAAAGCAGAAATGCAGGCCGTGGTTTTAATCCCGACATTCTACGGTCGTTTTCGTGCTGGCCCCTTATCCAGAAATATTTGAAGATGTCAAATATAATTTTTGGTGTTGGTCGGCGAATAGAATGGTGGATGGTGGTAGAGTCATATGTCGAAGGGCCCCCTTGGGTTGGTACCTCCGCTGACCTATTTCTGCCGTAAAGCAGAACACAAGTGTGAAAACTGCGTATTTCGGTTTGAACACACCCTCTAAACCGAGTTCTTTACTTTTAACGTTTAGTTCTCATAAGTAGCAACGTATCCACATACGACCTCATATAGGAGAAAAAAAAATAGGACTTACGTCTTAGTTTTAATGGTAATAGAATAGCAAACGAGCATGCAGGCCACCTGATGTTAAGCGGTCACTGAAGCCCATGGACATCCA
>DWKW01003449.1:0-10000 GCA_018250115.1 Doberes anticus
AAACTCCTATCTGAGGTCGTATGTGGATGCGTTGCTACTCATGAGGACTAAGTTGGATTGCCTCTTGTCCGGTGTCCACCACCACACTGCTGCTTTACGGCAGAAATAGATGTAGCAGTGGTGTCGGCGTAGGCGAGCCTTTGACATAAGACTCTACCACCATCAAACTTAACATCAGATGACCTGCACGCTCGTTTGCTATGGATATAGTTAAATAAAAAGTAATAGAACTGAAACCATAGACAAAACCGGGCTGTCATCTACTACCTAAAGTTTGTAATTCAGCTATAAATATCCGAAAACACGTCACAATATGCATCTGTATCTTGAATCCATAATTTATTATAAAGTGAACTTTATAGTTATTAATCACATAATTTACCGATATGTGATAATGACAGAAGCAGGTGTTTAAAACTGTAAAAATGTCATAATTAACCAATCAGCTTATTAAGTTAATCTTAACGAGTTTTCAGTTCGTACATTATCTTTATGAACAGAGTACGTAAGATAAGGTACGTTTTAACTTTTCGTTATAAATCGTTCAATAGTTTGTACGTAAACTATAGCCCAACACTAGGATCTGGATTTAATGGGGGGCTAGGGTAGCCTGGAAGTGCATTGCCTGATGGCTGGTTATCGGCAGCTACGCTCCGGTAAACAAGGCATGGAAGGAAGGTAAGAGGAGGTTCAAACTTTAGATTTTCTTTATATTAAAGGCAAACAAGTTTATAATATAGATAACGTCTCATAGCCCCACACTAGGATTACCTGTTTCGTGGGCGCCATGGACACACATAGGACACAAACACACCAACACCGAAACCAGATGCAAAGATCATTCATCATTAATATTTCTGCCCCGTAGAGAATCGTGCCCAGGACCCTCCGAAAGACCGTATGTTGACCACGGCGTCAAACGGGTCGTCATGCAGCTACAGCTTGCAGCCTATCTACTGTTAAGAAGTTACTCAAACCATTGGACAACCACATCCTGAATGCACCCGAAGTTCTCTTTGGGTTTGTACATGGAAGAGTTGCTACTCCTGATGATTAAGCTGTGTAGTTCTACCGCAGGAGAGTCTTAAGACTATCACTTTTATTATTAGCGAGGAAAGTTAGAACGGAGCCTTACTGACATAGCAATGGACGGTACCGATTCTTATGAAGATCTTATGATCTCCTACGTACGATTGGTGGACGCTGAGGAAGTCAATGAGCAAGAATCTCACATGCACCTATGAGGATAGGAGGAGCTATTTAAAAAAAAGGCTTCTCGGTGGAGGCTACCTTTCGGTGGGGAAGCCCTAGATTTAAAAAATATCTCTTCCCTAGAAGGAAGATAGGGTGTTGCTAAGGCACACAGGTCATCTGCAGCTTATGTAACACCGTATCTCTTTGCAGATCAGCCTCATTTGGCTGCGTATCAAATACAAGATAAAACATCCGTCGCATATGGTGATAAAGCGTCAAACATGACATGGAAATCGGGATGGCATAACTAACAAACGAATCCGCCTAACGAAAAAGAAGCAACGAAACCTGGTGTTTTAACAACCGCACGTCTTAGTTTGGTGTTCCTCATTAATTTTATTGCTTTTGTTTTATTAGAAAAAACTAATTGGGTATCGCCTACGTCGCTGGCTCCAATTCTCACAACTGACCCGTAAAGAGTTCTTTTAAACAAATGACCCAAGAATCGGAAAAAGGCCCTTTTCGGCAAGCTCTTTGTGTTAATTACCGCATCTTTTAACCCTTTCTATCTGTTCAATACGCGCTACATCTGTCCCTTTCGGTCATTGACTTGTGACTCTCGCCGGCGCCACAAAAGTTCAGGTCAAAACGTTTTGTGATGCTTTTTTTTCGTTTGTTTGTCCGTGTTGTGTTGATTGCTCATGCTCGTAATAGTAATGTTTAGGGCCGACTAATTGGTGTAAATTTTTATTGAAAATTATTACGGTATGCCAACAACGTGTCATTGGTTTTCGAAGTCAATTTGTCGGCCTTAATGACGTGACATAATCGAATAGGTGTGAAGCGAATAATCATAATTGTTTTTCTGTTTGATATATTTTGGACCGCGGGAATTGCACTGCTTGATGGACGGTGTGTTACTATCACTATGTCTCCTAGCCAATGTACCTACAAATAAATTTAACTCTACCTATAAAAATATATATCGCAATGAAACCTGCATGCATAAGAGTTGTCCATGTTGTTCTAAAAGGCAAATGAAGTACACTAATCTCCAATCAGCCAGCTTAGTGGACTATGGCCCATCCCTATCATCGCTGAGGGAAACCCGTGTCCTGCAGTGAAACAATGGGTTGATGATGATGATAGATTCAAAACCTTGTGTTGCCTACACGACTTAAACAAACCTATTAACGACTTGTCATATAAATTGCCGTATTATTGCAAACGCTTTTTAAAGTAACCTGTAATGTAGTAATGTGTCAACGACAATTTTGACGTTTATTTATGGATCACAGACTATAAATGTCACGAATATATCTCTGGTCGAATGTGATATTTCAATCCAAAGGGCATTTTATGTTAAGTTTAAAGGACACCTTGTTGCATTTACATTAAAGCTATAACAATGACGGTATTAACTGTAACAAGCTTGATCAATCTATTAAGACCATAATACACCACACTGGCCAAGTGCGAATTAGTGGACTTTACATACGCTTAAGAATATTTTGGGGAAATTTCATGCAGGCAGATTATTTCATGATATTTTCCTTCACTGTTCCTTAAAAATGACTTTTTAACTTTTAAAACTTAATGCATCAAATATTGCATCTTGTCATCTAGTTTAAAATCCAATCCAAAATGTACTGAGCAGGCAAACAAACAAGAAACAAGCTATTCAAAATCTGTCTCAAAATTAAAAGAATCTTAATAATAACTATTTCATTAATAAATCAAAATGAAGTATTATTATTAATTAATAGTAAAAGCTATTTAAAATAGGTATGCTATATATACAAAGTAAAAGTTATTGAACTGAATGTTTGCAAGTTATTGGTATACGACTAAACGTACCTATCTAGACAATCCAGAACTCAACAAAACTGGGCACGTTTGCTCACTGATCCGCGGCGGAGGGGCTCATGGGAACCTATGAAAAACCCCATAAATATCGGCGCCCCCATAAAACTGTATCAAGTATTCATTAAGACAGACATCCATGCATCACTGGGTACCATTTCAAAGTCAAAAATCCTTTGTTACGTCTGAAAATTTAAATCTAAATTAAGTCTGGTTAAATTTATGAGATCCTAGTACTTTTAGAAGTTTATTGATTCTTAGATTTACTTCTAGACTGGAATCCATTAATGTCCTGCAGCAGGGCACAAGTCTAAACTAACTAAAATTTCTTTGCTCTACCGATTCGTATCCGTCGTGGCTAGAGATATTAGACCTCCCTAAGAGCTTATATACCTACTAACATTTCTTCTTCACGGAACTTAAGTAAATTTGACCCAATCTCTAAAAAACTACTGCTTTATATTTTATATGCGATTGCGCGTACCTTTCGTTTGTATTTCTATCATTTCAAACATAGATGTCAGTTTACTGACAACGGATCGTTTTTATAAGAAATAACGACTCATTGATTCGGCATCGACCGAAAAAGTTTTCAGTTATTTTTCTTATTCGAAAAATCAACTTAAGTACTCTTGTAACAAAGTCTAAAACCGATTCTCAGTAAGGCAGATGCATTGTAGTCAGTATTCGGTTGAATTAGAAAAAAAAATACAGTCATGCGACTTTTTTAAACGAACATTTAATTACGAATGTAGCATTCTTGGCAATTAATGGCGCCTAGGTCTCAATTGTATTTTATGAAATGGCGTCTTCCCCTTTCCTCGAGGGGAATGTTAATATTAGAAGCCTCACTTCCTTTTGATGTAACAGCATAGTAATTTAGTCTGTCGCCCGTGGGTCCGTTCACATTTATGATTTTTTATTTCTAAGGAAGTATTCACATCCACATTTAACTACAAACAGGACTTTACTATCTAAAAGTACTTCTATCTGAAAGTCTTTACTATCTACTTCCAAGGACTAGATTGTAACGCTTCTGTTACCCAAAGTTACCAAAACATTCAAACCGGAATATACTGCTTTACGGATAAGATTAGTTCAGTGTTAGAACCGCTACCTAGGAGGTTTGGAATTATATATTTTTTTAAGTTAGATAGAATAGCAAACGAGCGTACAGGCCACCTGATATTAAGTGGTCACTGCAGCTCATGGACTTCCACATCTGAGGTTGTATGGGGATGTGTTGCTAGTCCTGATGACTAAGTTGGAATGCCTCCTGTCCAGTGTTTTCTGCCTTCAAACCGAAACACAGCAGTTCTCACACTGCTGCTTTACGGTAGAAATAGCGGCAGCGGTGGTGCCACGAAGGCGAGCCTTCGACACAAGACTCTACCACCATCACAAATAATCATCATCAGCCCATTAGGCATTGTTCCATCGATGGGCAGGGGTCTTTTCTGAGATGAAGGGTTCAAGGCATGACGCGTGCAAAACTAAATGAAGTCCACATACAGGATTCCTCATGTCGTTTGTTTTCCTTTACTGCAAAACAAATGATGGTTCGAGTACGGTCCCAATGAAGCGAATGACCAATTTCAAACCGCCATCACTGTTTGTGCACTGGTATGGGTTGAATTCTTATCTTGGATATATGAAGGGGTCAGGTGACATTCCACGTTAATCAATTGCGACTGCGCCGGAATAAACTCGAAATAGAGAGGGTCCTTGTCCACCATGCTTGCCAAGTGCGAGTTGGTGAATTTTACAGGCCTTTGAGAACATTTTGGAGAACTATCATGCATGCAAGTTTTCTCACGATGTTTTTATTATCGTTAAAGCAATCGATAATTAATTGTAACACGCACATAATTTCCTTTTAGAAATTCGTGTATACTTGAAATACGAGATTTGGAATGAGCGGTTATATTGCCGATCGAAGCCAAAATGTTTTCCTTAAAAAAACCCGTAACTATTAAGAGAATGTTACGGGCACATAACAAAAACTTGTATTGCCAGCGAAAAAAAAAACATTCCTTAAAAACGTAGAACTTACGACTTCAAACATACCGACCGATAGCGGTACTCATAAAGATTGGTATAGAAACCGTGACCAATCCACTATATTCGATCGTAAAACTAGCACGCGAACGTATTATTATTCACAAAGTTATATTGTCTTTACTAATTAATATGGAGTCGAGTTTTTTTCAACCTGTCATGCGATTGACGCAATGTCGTCACGACAGAGTTTTAGATCCTTGTTCTGTTAAGCATCTTTTTTATGGTTTAGATTAGAAGTAGCTTGTTTTGCATGCGATTGTCCCCATGTTAAGTGGTCACTTAAGCCCATGAATAACCATCATTTCATAACGGTGAGTGATAGGCTAGAGGTTGCTTGCCATCTCGCATGGAAAAAGAGCTTGGTGCATGTGTATGAGGTCTAGTGGATTTATTCCCTACGATGGAATAACGCAATATACCTAACCCATTATATAAATACATGTACAATATCATACATGATGGATTTACCAAATATGATGATATTATTTTGCCATCCAAACGGGGCAGCTGTCACTTTCACCATTTTCATACTAAGTCAGATGAATCAAAACTTATTTATTGACGTAAGTTCAAAAATACAGATTATAGTTTTAGTTCTTATTTGCTTGTTCATCATGAATCAATCAACTAGCTTGTTAAATGACAAGTTTTTCCACAATGTATCGGATTTTAAATTATAAACAATTTTGTAGTTAATTTAAGAAAAGTAAGAAAAGATACCGTACAAAGATAACAGTTCGTTATATTTTATCGTTGACCCGCGTTGTCAACGTTGCTTTAATGAAAACGCGATTATCACTGTCATATGAAGATAACATAACAAAGAACATTTAATTTTTTTACTGAACGGATAAAACTTTGTATTCATCCGGAACATTCCAACCAATGGCGGAACGTCAATTATATGAGTCATATGTACAATAGTCCTCAGGTGAACATTATGAACGATCGAGACAAAATGGTACCGGAAAACTTGTAGTCTAATACCCATAACAAGTAAGGGTTAAGTTTCCAACAGATGCCCACGAATCAAATCCTCAAATTCACCGCGTTTGAACAGTTTCAAAACTTCATCTTTCATCATGTTTCGTTCTACTCGTAAGACCGACAGTACAAATTATTTCGAAACCGTTAGCGGACCCGTAGTCTGCAAGTCGGTCAACAGAGTAGGTATAGTTGAGATAAGTGAAACGATTTGGATCAAGGTTCGGTGCGCAAGCTTATGTGGGCTCTTTTTTCATTTTCTACATTCATAATTAACCCGAAATGGGGTAAACGTGAGTAATAGCTTAGTGGTTGTGAATCTCGACTTCCCCGCTCCGGTTGGTTGGGGCTCGAATACCGGCACTCACATCATCATCAATCCATTATATGGCACAGGTCTCCTCTCAAAGATGAGAGAGTTTCGGCCGTACACATGTTACATTTTTTTTTTTTAAACTTGCTTTAATGATGAATGAAAACATCGCGAGGAAACCTGTATGCCTAAAAGTTCTTCATAATGTTCTCAAAAGTCTGTGAAGTCCGCAATCTACACTTGCGAGCGAAATATACTACAACTTTTCACAATAAACGAATACGCAATAAACAAAACAATAAGCGAAGTAGTAAATAAAAGCCATAAAAAAACAATAGCTATATAGATTTCCAACAGAAGAGGTGTTTCATGCAAAGTAAGTGCAAGTACCTACCTTATTTTCACAATTTATACAGAATTTCGTTAATGCAGTTACCTTGCATACAAAAAATGTTATTCAGAAAATAATAAGCTGAAGTTTACAGCAAGGTAGAAAATATTTAAAATTTCATCCCTTAAAACATAGTAAAATAGACCATTAAGGGTAATGTGCTTAATGTTTATCAATATTAATAATAATTAACATAAAAGTAGCAAAAGAAAGGAAAAAAAGTTTATAAATTCATCAATTTCTAAATTTGCCATATGGTATTGTGCTGGTACAATTGTCCAGTAAAATAAACAATAAATTAATCATCGATCTTTATTCCATGCGAATACAACATAAATTTGCTTAAATACCTTAGCATGGATAACCAAATGCATTTTACCCACGGTCCACAACCTATCATTTCATTACACCAATAAAATGGATAATTATGAATTGCCGCGTAAAATTAGTAAACACTCCGTCGCGTGTCAATGGCGGCCATTTTGAATTGGCTGTCAAAGTTATTGACAATTCTATCGTTGTTGGCGGCTACTTGTTGACGCGCGAAATGTCGGTCGTTTGACTCTATATTATTTATGGCTGGTTTGTTTATTGATATTGTAAGCTTAGAAATAACAAATGACTGAATAATAACTACGATTTTTTGGATAGAAAACAAACTGTGAATCTTTATTACTGGAAGTGATATTGGTATGAGAATCAATACTTGGTTTAAGACTTTATTTTGCTCGGAGTGACTCCATTAATGTCCATTTAAAATAGTCTAGTACTGTAAAATGAGAAATTCTATACAGAAATAGGTTTCATTAAATTTAAGGTAGATGAAGGTATGCATATAAATATGAAATATAATTTTGCTTACGAGTTTATATTAAATAACTTACTTAGTTTTATTAGTAGTCATCTTGAATTTGTTTTAATGGAAGAATGATGGCAGATCGCTACCAACAACATCATAATAAACAAGCTTTTTAAGCTAATTTAAATAATACCTAGTAATAGTCATGTAATATGTAATTAATCAAGTAACATACATCAAGATATCATAATAAAAGATATTGGTACTAGAAGTACCTATTTACATTTTTACAACCGTACTATGTTCGGTCGAAATAAAGGAAGAATGTGAAACATCCAATACGTTTTTAATTTCATTAGCATTTAAATTGTCGAAAAACAAAAATGACAAAAAGTAAACAATGTAAGAATTATGCATCTGTGGAAACAACCGCGCATCCATCGACACCATTTTGTTTTTCGTGCCTACACGACTACATTTTTCTGGGACTAAAATACTTGAATATACAATGAAACGCGCGAAAATCGTAAAATTCAATTGGTGCAAAAACCGTCAATGAAATGTTACAAGTACGAAGTTGCAAGGAGACGACATTATTTAAAAATAAAATGTCCTTTTTTGGCGCGAACGTTTTTGTTCTTATCTGTAGACAACAATCCACAGACTAATTTGTACGTAGATCGATTACATATGTATTGCTAATTAACTCTCTGTTTTTTTTCTTGTCGTGTTGCACGCACGATTGAATATAGAAATGCAAGTCAATACATGAAAAAAAAACGAATTACCTACGTCGTTACTGTGCCTCAGTAAATATTCGGAGACGAATATTTCAGAGAACTGTCAAATAACTCTACTTAAAATACGAACTCGATTCATAATTTTATGCGCTAAGAAATTTTTACATGTGTTGATATATGTCTTAGAAGACACAGAGATCGCTTTATTGAGGTAGATATATTTTTATATAACTCTTCGTACTCATAGTCTCACACGAGGATTCTCTTTGTCGTGGATGCCCTGGGCATATACGACAAGATAAGAACATTTACATTTGATGGTGGTAGAGAAGACTCTACCACCAAGCCGTTGACATAAGAATGTCAACGGCTCGCTTGCGGCACACCTACACCTATTTCTGTCGTAAAGCAGCAGTGTGAGAACTGCTGTGTTTCGGTTTGAAGGGTGTAGTTAGGCAGACAACTGGACGGGAGGCATTCTAACGTAGTCCTCAGGAGTAGCAACGCGTTCACACACAACCTCAGGTGTGGATATCCATAAGCTGCAGATACCACTTAACATCAGGTGGCCTGCATGCTCGTTTGCTATTCTGCTAATATATATGTATATACAAAAAGTTACATTCATCATTCAAAGTTCTGCTCTGCTAGGAATCGAATCCAGAGTCCTTTTAATGGCAGATCGGCCGTCATGTTGACTAATGCGCTATATGGGTTGTTGTTATCGAAATATAAGATATTGCAGTCTAACAGTTTTAAAATCCAATAAGTTCTGTATGGTTATAAAATCTCTTTGAAATGAGAAACATTTTTTTATTCAAACGGAATATTAAACGAGCATTCAGGCTACCTGATTTTAAGTGGTCAATGCAGCAAATGGACATGGACATGGTCCTGTCTGAGGTTGTCAGTGAATCGTTGCTTTTCCAGAGGACTAAGTCGAAATGCCTCCTGTCTAATGTCTCCTGCCGAACTACACCCTTCGAACCAAAATACGGCAGTTCTCACACTGCTGCTTTACGGCAGAAATAGGCGCAGCGGTGGTGCCGAGCTTTCGACACAAGACTCCACCACCGTCAAAAACATGAAAATACTATTTATATACTATTAGGTAATCGAAATTGAATAAAAACTGAACCATGCGAGCGAGCTGGCATCCATCACATTGTTGTACAATTTCTCAAACAAAGAGAGATATCAATCTTTCTTGTAATGTGTCGGGTTCGCGTGTGTAGTGCAGAATGGGTAACGTTTTATGGAATCTTGGGTAAGAAGAATTTAATCGTTTCAGACTATATTTTTATTATGGGCATGAATGTGAGACACACACTGAGACAGGCGGCATCCCGACTTAGTCCTCAAGAGTAGCAACGCAGCCATGACAGACGACCTTAGATAGGAATTCCTTCCTAGTTGAGGTTTGATGTGGACATCCTTAGGCTGCAGTAGACAGCCTGCATGTTCGTTTGCTATTTCGTAAATGTATACAAAAAACATAAATCAAATTAACAATAACTTTAGTCAATGCATCAATGCAGCACATGTGTGACGACACATATCTTTTCACTCACTTTTCACTTTTTGATGGTGGTAGAGTCTTATGTCGAAGGCTCGCCTGCGGCGGCACCACCGCTACACCTATTTCTGCCGTAAAG